>JANAVB010019932.1:0-32818 GCA_029216955.1 Iris pallida
CTCAGCAGCAGCAGCAGAAGCAGAAGCAGTCTTCCGCAGTAGGATATTCTCATTGTGGAAGCCAGGCCATGTGGTGGCAGAATGTCGAGGGCGCAGGGATGTTGCCTGGCTTGTGGAGCACCAGACCATAGGGTTGGATCCTGCCAAATAGGGTGGTTCATCATCGTCCAACCTTTCTAGCTCTTCGGTGAGAGGACAGCACCGGTCCAGCAGCAGCAGTATCCATTGCCGAGGCCTGCCGCCTCGTCCCAGGTATTCTAGCAGCAGAAACCCCCAGCAGTGTGCTCAAGCCCAAGTCCAAAGTCAGAATAGGCAGCGAGGATTTCAGCAAAGGGGACAACACCCCGATGGCATGGTCAGGCTATGGTGATGACCGCGAGGAAGGATTGGCACCAGGAGAGGTAGTGGCAGGTACTATTCTCGTAACTCATTTCCAGCCTCAGTTTTATTTGATTCTGGTGCATCACATTCTTTTATGTCTGTACGATTCGCGACACGGATAGGATTGGAGCCGAGTCTTATCAGTAAGGCTCAATATACTTACTGGTAACGGACTTGTGGAGTCGATAGGGTGTTTTCCTCGTGTCGGATCGTAGTTAGCGGTAGAGAGTTTCTGCTAGATTGATAGAATTCCCGATGGCCGATTATGATGTGGTCTTAGGGATGGATTGGTTGAGGAACCAGTATGCTAGAATAGACTGCCACATTGGCAGGGTTGGTTTTTAGCATTCCAGGCGAGCCAGAGTTTTTCTTTTCCCGAGGTGCAAGTTGAGTCTTTCCTCCGATATTTGGGATGGCAGTAGCAGCAGTTCAGTTGCCCAGGGTAGTTGATGAGTTCTCGGATGTTTTCCCAGAAGAGTTCCAGGTATACCTCCAGAGCGGAGATCGAGTTAACCATAGACTTGATTCCCGAAACAGCCCCAGTGTCGAGAGAGTCTACAGGATGGCGCCTCAGAATTGGATATCTTATAAAAGATGATTGAAGAACTTCGAGCCAAGGGATTCATTCGTGCTAGTGGATCGCCTGGGGAGCCCCGATGCTTCTTGTGAAAAAGAAGGATGGTATCTAGGTTATGTGTTGACTATCGTACCTTGAACTCAGTGACAATCGAGAACAGATATCCTCTCCGAGGATAGATGACTTGTTTGATCAACTCAAGGGGGCATCAGTATTCTCGAAGATTGATTTGCGGTCAGGATATCATCAGATCAGAGTCAGAAGCAGGATATCCCGAAGATAGCTTTCAGATCGATGTATGGGCATTGGAGTTCTTGTTATGCCTTTTGGAGCAACCAATGCGCCGGCAGTATTCATGGATCTCATGAATCGCATCTTTATGCCCTATTTGGATCAGTTCGTGATTGTGTTTTTGGATGACATCCTGGTTTATAGCAGGAGTGAAGCAGAGCATGAGCAGCATCTCGTGTGGTTCTTCAGATTCTTAGGGAGCACCAGTTGTATGCCAAGTTCAGTAAATACGAGTTCTGGCTCGATCGCATTTCGTACTTGGGTCACATCATCACCAGGAGGAGTAGAAGTGGATCCCCAGAAGATTGTGGCTATTGAGTCGTGGCCGGTGCCCAGCACAGTTGCAGAATTCACAGTTTTCTTGGATTGGCCGGCTACTACCGGCGGTTTGTTTCGGATTTTGTCCGGATCTCAGCACCGTTGACCCAAATTGCCCGCAAGGATGTGCAGTTTGCTTGGACAGCAGAGTGTCAGGATTCATTCGAGAAGTTGAAGAGAGGCTTGATGACGGCTCCCATTCTTGCGCTTCCAGATGGAACAGGAGGATTCTCAGTATATGTGATGCTTCAGGCAGAGGTTTATGGTGTGTTGTGATGCAGCAGGGAAGGTAATAGCTTATGCTTCACGACAACTTCGTATCATGAGAAATTATCCAACCCATGACTTGGAGCTGGCGGCAGTAGTGTTTACACTTAAGTTATGGAGGCACTACTTATACGGAGATAAGGTGGAGATTTTCACCGACCACAAGAGCCTGAAGTATGTTTTCACCAGAAGGATCTTAATATGCGTCAGAGAAGGTGGGGAGCTACTTGTGGATTATGATGTCAACCTACGTATCATCCGGGAAGGCCAACATCATTGCAGATGTTGAGCAGGAGAGCGGAGTTTATTTCCTAACAGCGCAACCGGAGCTATAACAGATCTTCAGAAGATGGGTATTGAAGTTTTTCTCCCTTCTAGTGTGGCATTGATGGCCAATATGCAAGTTCAGTCCACTATAGTCGAGAGGATCCGGATGGCGCAGTCAAAGATTCAAGCTTCAGCGACTCAGAGTAGAGTGTGAGGCAAGACGAAGACCAGAGTTATGCATTCATGAGGATGGTACACTTCGACATGGTAATCGTCTTTGTGTACCCAGTGGAGATATCAGACGGGAGATCATGTCAGGAGCGCACAGTTCTCAGTATTCCATCCATCCTGGCAGTACGAGATGTACCGTAATATCCGTCAGCACTTTTGGTGGAATGGTATGAAGCAGGAGATAGCTCGGTTTGTCTCTGGTGTTTGGTTTGCCAACAAGTTAAGGCCGAACATCAGAGACTGGCTGGACTTCTTCAGCCCTTGCCGATTCCAGAATGGAAGTGGAGCATGTGACCATGGATTTTGTGACTGGATTACCTAGGTCCCCAGCTGGTCGAGATGCTGATTTGGGTTTATAGTTGATCGGCTCACTAAGGTGGCTCACTTTCTTCCATTCAGAGTTGGCCAGTCGACGGCTCAACTAGCGGAGATGTACCTTAGGCAGTCATCGGTTGCACGGGGCCAGTCAGTATCACCTCAGACCGGGATTCCAGATTTACGTTGCACTTTTGGCGTAGCTTGCAAGAGAGTTTGGGAACTCGTCTCCAGTTCAGTTCAGCATATCACCCTGCAGACAGATGGCCAGTCGGAGCGCACGATCCAGACTCTTGAAGATATGTTGTGATCTTGCACACTTGACTTCAGTGGTTCGGGAAGATCACTTGTACCTGGTAGAATTCTCGTACAACAACAGTTTCCAGGCCAATATCCAGATGGCACCGTTCGAGGCACTGTATGCAGGAAGTGCAGATCCCCGTTAGCCTGGGATGATGTTGGAGAGAGACAGATACTTGGTCCAAAATGATTGCCCAGACAGTTGAAGTGGTCAGAGGGTCAGAGATCATCTTCGAGTTGCTCAAGATCGCCAGCGTCATTGGGTCGATTCTCATCGGCACCCTCTAGAGTTTTCGGTCGCGATCATGTATTCCTGAGGATTTCGCCTAACCGTGGCGTCATTCGTTTCGGCGTGCGGGGAAAGCTTAGTCCTAGGTATATAGATTGTTTGACATTGGAGCGAGTAGGAGATGTATTATATCGTCTCGCTCTTCCGTCGTCGCTAAGCGAGGTGCATGACGTGTTCCATGTATCCCAATTATGACGGTAATCCAGACCCGAGCCATCCTAGATCATTCGGAATTTGTTGTTGGTGCCAACCTTTCGTATGAGGAGAGCCCGTGTCTATATTGGACCGAAGAGAGAAGACACTCAAGAATAAGACTATCAAGTTAGTCTGAGTTGCTTGGGGTCATCACTCTTGGGTGAGTCAACGTGGGAGTGAGGATGATATCCGATCGATATCCCGACTTGTTTGACTCATGAGGTATGATGTCCTTCTTATGCCTCATGCCTTCGATTCCTTGCTTGCATGATTGATTGCTTGATGATTGTCTAGTATAGCTTGCCTGTGATTAATGTAGCTTGTCAATGCCCTCTAGCCTCTTGATTAAATTCCGAGGACGGAATTCTTTTAAGGTGGGTAGAGTTGTAATGCCTGTGTTCGTATTGCATATTTTGGGATACGTGTACGTATTTTATCTTGTATTGCATGATTCCTTGCTTAGTTTTTCATGGCTTGGTTATTCTTGGTTCGGGTTGGCTTGGTTGGTTTGAAATTTGCTTTTGGTTCATCATGGACCAAAGGATGACCCCCTACCTACCACCACCACTACCATTTATTAACCATTCTTCCTTCTCTTTCTTCATTACTCCTCTTCCATTTACTTCTTCACCTACCAGGGAGAGAGGGAGAGGTCTAGGCAAGTGCAACTTGCTTCATGGAGGAACTCCAATTTTATTGCTTCATTCTTTCCATACAGTATTCTAACTTACTTTAGAACTTGGCATTTTCACTTTCCATGGCTAGATTCTTGTAGATCTATATATTATATTATTTGAATTTCTTGGGTTTTATCTACTTAATTTTTTATTTTGAGTTTTGATGGTTCCATGTTGTAGAGAATTTCGTTCTACCCCATTTTGACCTATGGAAGTTCGATTTTGGGTTCCGGATGATAGAGTTATGCAGCTTGGAAGCCATGGCTTATGGTGTACTTCTTCTCAGAAATTTGGAGAAGATGCATAGTCCTGAGCCACATGGTAGCACTTGACCGCATGAACATTCATGCGGCAAGTCAGTTCCAACCGCATGCGCTATTGTCTTGACTTGACCGCATGACAAGTTCATGCGGCAAGTATTCCTTCTCAGCTGCATGACTGAGGCCCAGTCCTTCTGGCCGCATGGATTTCCAGCAACCCTGAGCCGCATGAACTGAACGCTCGCAAGCCGCATAGACTGCAGTCTCCCAGCCGCATGGGTTTGCTTCCCTTGACCGCATAGTCATTGCTCCCCGAGCCGCATGGGTTGCTCCTCCCCGGCCGCATGTACTTGATTGGTCAGCCAGCCGCATGGACCTATCCCGCCAGACGCATGAGTTCCCTATCCTCCTGACCGCATATGTCTTGCCTTTCTCAGCCGTATGACTGAGTGGATCTCCGAGCCGCATATGACTGATACCCCTTTGACCGCATAAGCCTTTCCTTTTTAGCCGCATGCTCCTGATCCTATTCAGCCGCGGGCTGTTCTCTTCCAGCCGCATGAGATCGTTCTTGGCCGCATATGCCTTAGCGCGGCTCTTCTATAGCCATGTGTATTGATATTTTATTAGATATTTTACGTCCATTTTATATCCTTACGTCTTTTGTCATAAACTTGATAATCACGAATTTACTTGATATGTTTGGGCATGATAATTGAACCTGACATGACCTGATAGTGGCCCATCGCGACGCACTCCTGACCAGTAAATTGGACATGTTAAACCTCACTTGATTTTCTTGATAAGCTGTTCGACGGCACTCAGACATGATATGACCTGTATAATTAATCTGGACACCATGGGCGATTGTGCTTGTACAAATAATCCAGTCCTGTCTTGCATCATGTCTATGAGGGACTCCTGAGTACCACGGTCAGGAGTACCTACTGAAATAGACTAAGGCTAAATAACTAGATTAATACATTAGTCATAAAGAGATCTCCCAGCTACAGAAAATCCCGTTTCCTGGGCATGCCTTGGGATCTGTAGCCTGCCGTCGAGTAGGGCACATTTCCAGCACACTGTCATGTGTTGCACCCTTGAAGCTACCTAATGGGTTCATGCGTTTCCTGGACGATGTACCCACCTGAATTTAACCCTAATCTTTCAACCCGGGTAACCTGGATGGTCTGCAGGGCTTGTGGCTGAGGAATAATCTCACTGCAGCTTGTTAGTAATTAGGCTTGTGACAACCCTAGTTAGTTTAAAGTATCAAGCCGTATTCTTGATTGGCCGTGAAATGATTGGATGGAGTCTAACCATCTAGTCTTGCCCTGATCCTGATTACTGCATGACCAGAATGCTTGTATTTATTTTATCGATAATGGTGAACCTAAGTTCTGTACAGACGAAGGGTTACAACCCCGTCCTTGTTTGGTTTACGGTTGTAACCTGGTTATCTGAATAGCTCCATGGTTATCCGTCGTATATCATCCTGATGTATTTTCTTATTTTCAGTTCTTACTTTTATTTATACTCTTCCAGCCAGATGGTGGCCACTAGACGGAACCCTGGCAACGAGTGGTTTATTTTTGATCTTCCTTTATTGTAAAAATATTCTTTTGAGGCGTTTAGCCCGAGCACCTGTTTAGCTCGATTGCACTTACCTACTGTCTGCCTACGGGCTGTAACATGATTAACAAATCCTAGGGTTGATCATGACAAAACTCTTGCTAGTCCTAAATTTTGTAATGACTAGCTTCATGATCAGCTGAATATAATATTTGGGATGCTTACTATTGTATATTTAATGATCATACATCTTGTGACTTTTACTTACTTGCTTGTGATTGAGACAATAGCTTGTTCATGACCTTAAGAGACTACTGGCTTGTAGATAAACCCTCAGTATCTAGACATCCGTGACCGTATAGCGAGATAAATCCATTTCATATACGTAGCTGGCTATGTCTGCCCCCGCTCTCCAGTATTCTGGTTCTGGGGCGTGACATGGTTTAAGTGGTGGCCCACGCAGGTCTTGTAAATCAAGATATGTGAGGGTTTACCGAATAGATGTCTCAATCAGTATTCGCCTTTGATCTCTGCTCTTATCTTCTGAATCCCTGATTCTTGTCCTGATCATATGCTTGTATCGTTGATCTGTCTTGGTCCTTCCTTATTGTTCCCCATGTCGTCTTCTTCAGCGACATCGTTCCTGGACCTGCCGGTCAGCGAGGCGGAGCACTTTCTGCGGATCAGCAGCAACCCGGAGATCAAGCCCAGCATTCGGGAGTAGCCTTCCAGAGTCGTGCCTTCTGGCGGAGAGCCACCAGTCCAGCCAGTTCAGCCTGCCGAGCCTGATGATGGCACTTTAGTAGGACTCGTCAGGACCTTGATAGCTTCTCAAGATCGTCGTGGAGATGCCTTGCACCAGGCAGTGACAGATGCTTGACCAGAGTAGGTCATCAGGGTAATAGTGCGGCCAACAGCTTCAAGCGCTTGAACCCTCCATTCTTTGACGGTAGTGAAGATGCTATCGCCGCAAATGCTTGGCTTCAGGATACTGAAGTGATTCTCGAAGCAGCCAGGACCCCAGAGAACGAGGTAGCTGTGGTGCGCCTGCAGTTGCTAGATCTTGCCCGTAGTTGGTGGACAGCTCAGGCCGTTAGATTAGTGGCACCCATTGCTTGGGCAGTATTCAGGAGAGATTCTAGACCAAGTATTTTGATGCTGTAGCTCGGTATGACCTACAACGAGTTTCACCAATCTGAAGCAGGTGGACAGGACGGTCGATGGATATGCGGTCGAGTTTTCGAGACTCAGTCGGTTTGCTCCCACTTTGGTGGCAACCGAGTATGATAGAGCCCAGCGATTCCAGCAGGGCTTCAACTGGAGATTCTATTAGCAGTTGAGCAGTTTGAGCATCGACTTTGGATGCAGTCTTGAGAGCAGCTAGGAGGCATGAGTATACCTCCCAAAGGATCGTGGATAGGGCCGGGGGTCGGAAGAGATCTCACGGCCAGATGAATCAGTCTTCAGCCCCAGCCCCGGCAGCCAGGGCCTTGACTATTGGAGCTCCGAGGTGAGCGGCCTCAGTAACGTCGGTCCAGCATTCCACCCCGACGTACCCTCAGCAGCAGCAGCGAAGCAGAAGCAGTCTTCCGCAGTGGGATGTTCTCATTGTGGGAAGCCAGGCCATGTGGTGCAGAATGTCGAGGGCGCAGGGATTGTGCCTGGCTTGTGGAGCACCAGACCATAGGGTTATCCTGCCAAATAGGGTGGTTCATCATCGTCCAACCTTTCTAGCTCTTCGGTGAGAGGACCAGCACCGGTCCAGCAGCAGTATCCATTGCCGAGGCCCTTGCCCCTCAGTCCCAGGTATTCCAGCAGCAGAACCCCCAGCAGTGTGCTCAAGCCCAAGTCCAAAGTCAGAATAGGCAGCGAGGATTTTAGCAGAGGGACCAACACCCCGAGGGCATGTCAGGCTATGGTGATGACCGCAGAGGAAGGATTGGCACCAGGAGAGGTAGTGGCAGGTACTATTCTCGTCAACTCATTTCCAGCCTCAGTTTTATTTGATTCTGGTGCGTCAATTCTTTTATATCTGTACGATTCGCGACACGGATAGGATTGGAGCCCGAGGCATTATCAGTAAGGCTCAATATACTTACTGGTAACGGACTTGTGGGAGTCGATAGGGTGTTTTCCTCGTGTCGGATCGTAGTTAGCGGTAGAGAGTTTCCTGCTAGATTGATAGAATTCCCGATGGCCGATTATGATGTGGTCTTAGGGATGGATTGGTTGAGGAACCAGTATGCTAGAATAGACTGCCACATTGGTAGGGTTGTTTTTAGCATTCCAGGCAAGCCAGAGTTTTTCTTTTCCCGAGCGCAGTTGAGTCTTCCCTCCGATATTGTGGATGGCAGTAGCAGCAGTTCAGTTGCCCAGGTAGTTGATGAGTTCTCGGATGTTTTCCCAGAAGAGATCCAGGTATGCCTCCAGAGCGGAGATCGAGTTAACCAAGACTTGATCCCAAACAGCCCCAGTGTCAAGAGAGTCTACAGGATGGCGCCCTCAGAATTGGATATCTTATAAAAGATGATTGAAGAACTTCGAGCCAAGGATTCATTTGCTAGTGGATCGCCTTGGGGAGCCCCGATGCTTCTTGTGAAAAAGAAGGATGGTACGTCTAGGTTATGTGTTGACTATCGTACCTTGAACTCAGTGACAATCGAGAACAGATATCCTCTCCCGAGGATAGATGACTTGTTTGATCAACTCAAGGGGGCATCAGTATTCTCGAAGATTGATTTGCGGTCAGGATATCATCAGATCAGAGTCAGAGAGCAGGATATCCCAAGATAGCTTTCAGATCGATGTATGGGCATTGGGAGTTCCTTGTTATGCCTTTTGGAGCAACCAATGCGCCGGCAGTATTCATGGATCTCATGAATCGCATCTTTATGCCCTATTTGGATCAGTTCGTGATTGTGTTTTTGGATGACATCCTGGTTTATAGCAGGAGTGAAGCAGAGCATGAGCAGCATCTTCGTGTGGTTCTTCAGATTCTTAGGGAGCACCAGTTGTATGCCAAGTTCAGTAAATACGAGTTCTGGCTCGACCATTTCGTACTTGGGTCACATCATCACCAGGAGGAGTAGAAGTGGATCCCTAGAAGATTGTGGCTATTGAGTCGTGGCCGGTGCCGCACAGTTGCAGAAGTTCGCAGTTTTCTTGGATTGGCCGGCTACTACCGGCGGTTTGTTTCGGATTTTGTTCGGATCTCTGCACCGTTGACCCAATTGCCCCAAGGATGTACAGTTTGCTTGGACAGCAGAGTGTCAGGATTCATTCGAGAAGTTGAAGAGAGGCTTGATGACGGCTCCCATTCTTGCGCTTCCAGATGGAACAAGGATTCTCAGTATATTGTGATGCTTCAGGCAGAGGTTTATGGTGTGTTGTGATGCAGCATGGGAAGGTAATAGCTTATGCTTCACGACAACTTCGTAATCATGAAAGAAATTATCCAACCCATGACTTGGAGCTGGCGGCAGTAGTATTTACACTTAAGTTATGGAGGCACTACTTATACGGAGATAAGGTGGAGATTTTCACCGACCACAAGAGCCTGAAGTATGTTTTCACCAGAAGGATCTTAATATGCGTCAGAGAAGGTGGCTGGAGCTACTTGTGGATTATGATGTCAACCTGCAGTATCATTCCGGGAAGGCCAACATCATTGCAGATGTATTGAGCAGGAGAGCTGGAGTTTATTTCCTAATAGCGCAACCGGAGCTGTTAACAGATCTTCAGAAGATGGGTATTGAAGTTTTTCTCCCTTCTAGTGTGGCATTAATGGCTAATATGCAAGTTCAGTCCACTATAGTCGAGAGGATCCGGATGGCACAGTCAACAGATTCCAAGCTTCAGCGACTCAGAGCAGAGTGTGAGGCAGGACGAAGACCAGAGTTATGCATTCATGAGGATGGTACACTTCGACATGGTAATCGTCTTTGTGTACCCAGTGGAGATATCAGACGGGAGATCATGTCAGGAGCGCACAGTTCTCAGTATTCCATCCATCCTGGCAGTACGAAGATGTGCCGTGATATCCGTCAGCACTTTTGGTGGAATGGCATGAAGCAGGAGATAGTTCGGTTTGTCTTTCGGTGTTTGGTTTGCCAACAAGTTAAGGCCGAACATCAGAGACTGGCTGGACTTCTTCAGCCCTTGCCGATTCCAGAATGGAAGTGGAGCATGTGACCATGGATTTTGTGACTGGATTACCTAGGTCCCCAGCTGGTCGAGATGCTATTTGGGTTATAGTTGATCGGCTCACTAAGGTGGCTCACTTTCTTCCATTCAGAGTTGGCCAGTCGACGGCTCAACTAGCGGAGATGTACCTTAGGCAGATCGTCAGGTTGCACGGAGTGCCAGTCAGTATCACCTCAGACCGGGATTCAAGATTTACGTTGCACTTTTGGCGTAGCTTGCAAGAGAGTTTGGGAACTCGTCTCCAGTTCAGTTCAGCATATCACCCGCAGACAGATGGCCAGTCGGAGTGCACGATCCAGACTCTTGAAGATATGTTGCGATCTTGCACACTTGACTTCAGTGGTTCGTAGGAAGATCACTTACACCTGGTAGAATTCTCGTACAACAACAGTTTCCAGGCCAATATCTTGATGGCACCGTTCGAGGCACTGTATGGCAGGAAGTGCAGATCCCCGTTAGCCTGGGATGATGTTGGAGAGAGACAGATACTTGGTCCAGAAATGATTGCCCAGACAGTTGAAGTGGTCAGAAGGGTCAGAGATCATCTTCGAGTTGCTCAAGATCGCCAGCGTCATTGGGTCGATTCTCATCGGTACCCTCTAGAGTTTTCGGTCGGCGATCATGTATTCCTGAGGATTTTGCCTAACCGTGGCGTCATTCATTTCGGCGTGCGGGGAAAGCTTAGTCCTAGGTATATAGGATTGTTTGACATTCTGGAGCGAGTAGGAGATGTATTATATCGTCTCGCTCTTCCGTCGTCGCTAAGCAAGGTGCATGACGTGTTCCATGTATCCCAATTATGACGGTATATCCCAGACCCGAGCCACATCCTAGATCATTCAGAATTTGTTGTTGGTGCCAACCTTTCGTATGAGGAGAGCCCCGTGTCTATATTGGACCGGAGAGAGAAGACACTCAAGATAAGACTATCAAGTTAGTCTGAGTTGCTTGGGGTCATCACTCTTTGGGTGAGTCAACGTGGGAGCGTGAGGATGATATCCGATCGCGATATCCCGACTTGTTTGACTCATGAGGTATGATGTCCTTCTTATGCCTCATGCCTTCGATTCCTTGCTTGCATGATTGATTGCTTGATTGATTGTCTAATATAGCTTGCCTGTGATTAATGTAGCTTTTTATTGCCCTCTAGCCTCTTGATTAAATTCCGAGGACGGAATTCTTTTAAGGTGGGTAGAGTTGTAATGCCTGTGTTCGTATTACATATTTTGGGATACGTGTACGTATTTATCTTGTATTACATGATTCCTTGCTTAGTTTTTTTTATGGCTTGGGTTATTCTTGGTTCGGGTTGGCTTGGTTCGGTTTGAAATTTGCTTTTGGTTCATCATGGACCAAAGGATGAACCCCCTACCTACCACCACCACGACCATTTATTAACCATTCTTCCTTCTCTCTCTTCATTACTCCTCTTCCATTTACTTCTTCACCTACCAGGGAGAGAGGGAGAGGTCTAGGCAAGTGCAACTTGCTTCATGGAGGAACTCCAATTTTATTGCTTCATTCTTTTCCATACAGTATTCTAACTTACTTTAGAACTTGGCATTTTTACTTTCCATGGCTAGATTCTTGTAGATCTATATTTACATTATTTTGAATTTCTTGGGTTTTGATCTACTTAATCTTGTTATTTCTGAGTTTTGATGGTTCCATGTTGTAGAGAATTTCGTTCTACCCTATTTTGACCTATGGAAGTTCGGATTTGGGTTCCGGATGATAGAGTTATGCAGCTTGGAAGCCATGGCTTATGGTGTACTTCTTCTCGGAAATTTGGAGAAGATGCATAGTCCCGAGCCACATGGTAGCACTTGACCGCATGAACATTCATGCGGCAAGTCAGTTCCAACCGCATGCGCTATTGTCTTGACTTGACCGCATGACAAGTTCATGCGGCAAGTATTCCTTCTCAGCTGCATGACTGAGGCCCAGTCCTTCCTGGCCGCATGGATTTCCAGCAACCCTGAGCCGCATGAACTGAACGCTCGCGAGCCGCATAGACTGCAGTCTCCCAGCCGCATGGGTTTGCTTCCCTTGACCGCATAGTCATTGCTCCCCGAGCCGCATGGGTTGCTCCTCCCCGGCCGCATGTACTTGATTGGTCAGCCAGCCGCATGGACCTATCCCCCGCCAGACGCATGAGTTCCCTATCCTCCTCACCGCATATGTCTTGCCTTTCTCAGCCGCATGACTGAGTGGATCTCCGAGCCGCATATGACTGATACCCCTTTGACCGCATAAGCCTTTCCCTTTTTAGCCGCATGCTCCTGATCCTATTCAGCCGCATGGGCTGTTCTCTTCCAGCCGCATGAGATCATTCTTGGCCGCATATGCCTTAGCCGCATGGCTCTTCTATAGCCATGTGTATTGATATTTTATTAGATATTTTACGTCCATTTTATATCCTTACGTCTTTTGTCATGAACTTGATAATCACGAATTTACTTGATATGTTTGGGCATGATAATTGAACCTGACATGACCTGATAGTGGCCCATCGCGACGCACTCCTGACCAGTAAATTGGACATGTTAAACCTGACTTGATTTTCTTGATAAGCTGTTGCGACGGCAATCAGACATGACATGACCTGTATAATTAATCTGGACACCATGGGCGATTGTGCTTGTATAAATAATCTAGTCCTGTCTTGCATCATGTCTATGAGGGACTCCTGAGTACCACGGTCAGGAGTACCTACTGAAATGGACTAAGGCTAAATAACTAGATTAATACATTAGTCATAAAGAGATCTCCCAGCTATATGCAATCCCGTTACCTGGGCACGCCTTGGGATCTGTAGCTTGCCGTCGAGTAGGGCACATTTCCAGCACACTGTCATGTGTTGCACCCTTCAAGCTACCTAAGGGTTCATGCGTTTCCTGGACGATGTACCCACCTGAATTTAACCCTAATCTTTCAACCCGGGTAACCTGGATGGTCTGCAGGGCTTGTGGCTGAGGAATAATCTCACTGCAGCTTGTTAGTAATTAGGCTTGTGACAACCCTAGTTAGTTAAAGTATTAAGCCATAATTCTTGCTTGGCCGTGAAATGATTGGATGGAGTCTAACCAGTCTAGTCTTGCCCTGATCCTGATTACTGCATGACCAGAATGCTTGTATTTATTTTATCGATAATGGTGAGAATCCAAGTTCTGTTCAGACGAAGGGTTACAACCCCGGTCCTTGTTTGGTTTACGGGTTGTAACCTGGTTATCTGAATAGCTCCATGGTTATCTCGTCGTATATCATCCTGATGTATTTTCTTATTTCCAGTTCTTACTTTTATTTATACTCTTGTGCTGATTGCTAGTTTTAGTTCCTAAGTGAAGCCTCCTTTGTGGCACTTGCTCTTTCTGGGGTCTGACCTAGTTGGTTTTGTGTGGCCAAATTTTGGAGCAGCTCCAGAGGATCTACCGACCTTCCAGCCAGATGGTGGCCACTAGACGGAACCCTGACAACGAGTGGGTTTATTTTTGATCTCCCACTTTATTGTAAAAATATTCTTTTGAGGCGTTTAGCCGGCGAGCACCTGTTTAGCTCGATTGCACTTACCTATTGTCTGCCTACGGGCTGTAACATGATTAACAAATCCTAGGGTTGATCATGTATGACTAAACTCTTGCTAGTCCTAACATTTTGTAACGACTAGCTTCATGATCAGCTGAATATGTAATATTTGGGACGCCTTACTATTGTATATTTAATGATCATACATCTTGTGACTTTTACTTACTTGCTTGTGATTGAGACAATAGGCTTGTTCATGACCTTAAGAGACTGTTGGCTTGTAGATAAACCCTCATGTATCTAGACAGCCGTGACCGTATAGCAAAATGAAATCCATTTCATATACGTAGTTGGCTATGTCTGCCCCCGCTCTCCAGTATTCTAGTTCTGGGGCGTGACAGGCTAGGACGTTTGGTGCTTGTCAGGAGAGTGGCCACATGAATTTGAGTTGGGTGTTTGGGTTCGATTGGGCTAGGTTTGGGCTTGGTGCGATCATGGCTACAAATTAAGTCATTTATGATCATTGATGAAATAATAGCATGCGGGATCTCAATTGGATGGCACATGGTGGCATGTCTGTAGTAGGCTCAAAATAGGTCAAAATCATATATTTGGTCGATTAGGTTGGATCGATATCGAGTTCCGAAATTAAATTGGAAGTTAGGGTAAGTTTAACGGTAGATGGTCAAATAGCCTAAATTGATCAGAAAGTTGTGCGATGTAAATATATCAAGGAAACAAGTTTGAGTGGGACAGGATATTTCAAAATGAAGATAATCTTGTCTATTGCAAAACTCATAAGGAAGTTTCGAGAGATTGACATCCTTGGCGCTCCAAAAATCAAAGTCACGGAAAGGTACATTTAATGACCAAAATTAATTAAATTAAAATATTTATTGAAAATAATTCATTAAAAAATTTCAAAAGAAGCCCTAAAATACAGGGGCTTGTATTCCAATCAATAGATTTTATGAGTGCCATCTCCTGTGCTACCTACCAGTCTCATGCAATATATGACAATTGAAGCTTCACCATGGCTACTTTATTATCAGCTAGAATCTTAGCTACCTCTAAAATGGCCTCTCTTTTTGGAACCATGAATCGACTGAAATTTCATCCTTATTGACAAAGAACTGAGCTGGATGCAGGCGACTGATGTTTAATGTTGAATTTTGACCATGGTGTCTACTCGTCTCTAAAGCTTCCCTAACTCTTTAGTACAAGATGGTGTTGGTCTGCTCTTGACCTTACTATAATATTATAATTGAACCCCATGTTGTTGAATCTGAAATCATTGCTATTATATCTCCATCGTGCTCTTAATCATCTCGAGTATGCCATGATGTTCCATATATGCTGGCTTTATTGGAGGAGCCGGTTGAGCTGATTGGACAGGATCAAACTGAACTGCCGACTGATGCTGGGTTGTTACTGGCTCATGACTCTATGATAATGGGGTCCGATACTGGCCTATAACCTGAATTACGAAAGGTGGCCAAGGAATAGAACCATCAGATAAAGAAGAAGTTGGGTTATCCCTGAAGGACAAGGACACAAGATTTCAATAACGGATAGAGACAACAAATATATTAAGTTGGCTTACAGTTCAAAGAAATCAAAAAATGCAATAAGCAAGAGGAGATCAACTAAAGGTGAACATGGGATTGAGATTTCTAACTCAATAAATCCCCACAAGTCTGAAAAAATAGGCTGTAGAGGACACTATAAAATCCTTGTCATATCTCGCTCCTAGAATATTAGGGTATACGGGGATAGACTATGCCAACTACATTGTATGAGGTACTTCTGAATGTCATACGACAATCGTGGCTCTCAAGAAGACAAGTGGGTGGACTCTAATAGGAAAATGACGTGAGTTCTAAGGCTGATAAATCCTAGCTCTCAATCCAACAACAACCAATAACAAGAGAATATCATACATGAAAGTAAAAAAAATGTGTCCCAAAAATACATCATATATGATCATAAACTAGTTGGGCAAAATACTACACTAGTAGAGTATTAATTTATATATGATCAAAATACCAGCCATGGTCTAATATATACAATCATGCTAATCAATTTCAGAAAGAATAGTCTAAAAAAGAATAGGGCTAACACATGCTCTGGCTAATGCTACAAAAGAATATGTTTTACTAAAAAAAACCAACTAGCGTGCTAGGGCGCTAATCTATAAGTGCAGGCCATCAAACTGATGGTGAGACAGATCCTCTGACTTCACAAGTATATCTGGCCAAACAGAACTATTGGGGTCAAAACCCTCAGCAACAAATACCATAAGAAGGCTCGAGGTGAATGACGAAACTCCATAAACAAATCAACTACACAACAATGATAATAACGATAGAAGTACATAAATGCGAGTCGAGAAGTATGTGGTACCAATGTACGCATCCCGAGAACAAAATAGAGAAAACTAAAATAAATAGCTGAACATGAACTAATTATGAAGTAGGATAATACAGCGAGCGACGAGATAACATATAGACTACTATAGATCATGACTACAACTCGTAAACTAAACAAGAACCAACATTATAGATTGTTTCCCGAGCAGAACTTAACCTCTAACCACACACCGACAAATAAGACTAATATGCAAGCATAAAAGATAATGAACCACCAACAAATGCACAACCAAACATTTAATAAAGCTTGATGCAAGTAAACTCGCTAGGATCATCATAAGACTTAATTACTAAGAATGTAACTCGAGGAACTTTGCTACAACCTATATTGTAGGTACTGGATCGCCAATGGTTCGGGTACGCGCTTGTAGCATAAAATTTCATAAAAAAAGTAACAGATGAAACATAGCACATGAAACAAAATCAGTTAGCATCACAACATACAAACTTGTAGATCATGGAGCCCACGCCAATCAGGGTTGTCTATGTTTGATGGGGCCGTTAGCAGTCAAAGTTGTCGGTAGTGCGAATATCTTTTCCTTCCAATATACTATGTGAGTTTAGCTAGTCAATTATTCTACAAGGTTTATTCCTAATTCTCAAGCCTTGGAAACTAGAGAATTTCCCTAGAATAACGTGCGCTATGTACGAACAATTTATGAGTTACCATTGACGAATATATAGCATCCATCATCATACGATACATTAGACAATACTTGCACTTGATTATCTATTGCCAAAATACAATTGGTTAAGCACATAACATGTTAGCTAATTCCATTATGTTAGTGATAAACATGAATTCATATCACGATATATGGGGAATAAAATTTCCAAAACTAGAAAAAATCATAAAATCAGCATACGAAACATGAAAATAATACAAAACTAGGAAATATATTAAAAAAAATGGTATCAAAGCGCTATACCGGTGGTATACTGCAATATACCGGCAGTATACCGAAAATAAAGACAGTAAGTTTTGGGCATGCAAAATGGTATACTACAGTATACTGGTGTACAAGCACAATATGGGCTCAAAATTTGGGTTTTCGGGATCGTAACCTAGTCTCGATTTCCCCAAACTTGAAATCAACAAAAGTACAATACTAAGGTAGTTCTCCTAAAGCATGTATGACTAGGTTCAATAAGAAAAACATGGATATCACAACCGATAACAAGATCACACCATTGTACCTTACAATACGACCCAAATAAAAAACTACGATAAAACCTCAAACAAAACCAAAGAAGCCACAAGTAAATGATGAAAACATTTTAGTGAAACACATTTTATGGATAAAATTAAGCAACAAATACAAGAAAATCAAAACATAAGAAAAATATGGTTGTATTAACTTCGAGCAGATGTACTTTCCTCTATTCCAAGCCACAAAGCTAAGCTTCTACTTATTCTTCTTAGGTTGTTAGACACCGCACGTAAGGCCTCAATGATAGGTTCTAAGCATAGCCCAAGGGGAGAGAAGTGGGAGAAATGAAGAGAGAAGAAGAACAGGAAAGAGAGAGAAAGAGAAAGAGAGAAAAATAAAAGGTGTTATATAAATAGAGGGCATGAATCTTACCTATTGGATATACCATGTCAGCGATTCATGCCTCCATCAAGTGATCTCAACCATCCAAACAAAATCAAGTGTCTATTGGACAAAGAATACTTGGTTTTGTCCATTGGATGAGTCACAAACAATCAGGGAGTATACTGGCAGTTTGTCGATCCGTTGTATGTGTGGGTCATAGTGTTGGCCCATTCCATGGTCACACCTGATTTTAATAATCGACATTAACTTAAGTCAATACACAAAATATACGAACTGCTACTAATCATTTCAGGTCTTGTGAAATCAATATCAGAAAGCGTACTACTACATCAGCAAGCACGTAAATCATCATTCTGAAACTTATTTTTATTGGAATCTAGTCCGAGTCATTTTACAATTTATTATGTATTTTATCTTTATTGAGTCTAGGATATAAATTGTAAGATCTACTGGATAATACTGGCTTAGGTTAATCATAGTCCACTTTTCTATACAGCCTACCCATCCATTGTCCCTCTACCAAAAATTTTATTTCCCTTCTGCAATAAAATTTGACAAATGTCTTACATTTTTACTGAGACAGAACTCAAATCGAGTTCGGCCCGAGTTTGGTCCGAACTCTGACCGAGTTCTGTTAGTTTGAATTTAAATATTTGTTGCCTCCAAATCTGCATACAACGTTCATTTGTGAAATCTTTGTATCAGAACTCTGCCCGAATTCTGCCAGAGTTTGGTCCTCGAAAACACCTATAAATAGAAGAGAAATTTTCATTCCAAATCACTCAATCAATTTTATCTTCTCTTCTCTCTTCAATAAGTGTTTTCATCTGATCAAAAAGCTTTCATATTATACCTACACTTCTCTTAGCCAAAAGCCAGTAATATCTATTCGATGAGTCTTTTGGTTCTCAAGAGCTGTAAAGAGGTTGTTCAAAGTTCAGAAACTATCTCTGTTATGGAGTCGGTCGTGCGCTCGTCGCCAAGCACGGTGTTTTGAAGTCGGTCGTGCACTTGTCACCAAGCACGGTATTGTAAAAGACTACAAGCTCTCAATTAGCTTATGCCTTAGTGGATTAACATCGAGCAAGAGTACTCGAGACTGGATTAGTCCTCTCAGAGATACCAGTATACATCGCTGTGTCACTGAGTTTGATCTCTCTATCTCTTGTTATATTTATTTACTGTCTCTTATTCACTGCCATAGTTATCTGTTGTTAATTTTTAAATTGGTGATTATTTTTTGATGCACTCGTACTCACTCTATTCACCCCCCTCTAGAGGTGCTCAACGGTCCTACAATTGGTATCAGAGCAGGTTATATTCTAATATAACCAAACTCAGAGAGTATATATGGTAGCCATGAAATTAATATTCAACGGTGAAGGACAATACACAAATAGACCTATACTATTTGATGGTACAAACAATACATATTGGAAAACACGGATGACATTCTTTTTAAAGTCTCTTGACTTTGATCTTTGGTCTATAGTTGTTGACGATTATAAGAAACCGACACCTATAGTAGTTGATGGTCTGCTTGTAGACAAGCCTCATGACAAATATACAGAGGCTAAAAAAGCAAAGGCTAGTCTAGATGCTCGTGCCATCAACGCACTATTTGTGTAATTACAAAAGGAATTCAACAGAGTTTCAACCTGTAAGACATCTCATGAGATTTGGAAACTTCTTGAGGTAACTCATGAAGGTACTTACCAAGTGAAGGAATCCAAAATCAACAGAGTAACACAGGAATTTGAATCTTTTAAAATGAAATTCGGTGAGTTAATTACACAGATGTTCACCGTTTCCTTGATATTACTAATCCTTTGCAATATCTTGGTAAGGATTACAGTAATGAGGAGAAGATCAGAAAAGTATTACGGGCTCTAACCAAGAACTGGAACCCAAAGGCAACAGTAATCATTGAAGGAAACGATCTCACTACCATGTCTCTGGAAACACTGATGGGCAAGCTCATGACCCATGAGCTTGATCTGCAAGAGTTTGAAGAAACGACCACAAAAAAAAAAATATGTCGCCTTTAAAGCTCAGGCCAGAAAATCAACATGCAATGATTCTGAGGAAGAATCATTAAGTGGTGATGAACAAGCCCTACTAGTAAAAAACTTCAAAAAATTTACTACAAGAATAAGGGCTTTTCTTGACGGTAATTCCCCGTCAAGAAATGGGTATCTTGACGGTTGCAGATCCGTCAACTTGGCCCCCCCCCCCCCCCCCCCCCCCCCCCCCCCCCCCCCCCCCTCCTTTTTCTGACGGTCGCTGACAGGGCTTTTCTTGACGGTTTTTGGCCGTCATATTAAGTAGTTTTCTTGACTATTTTTAGCCGTCAAGATAGCAGTTTTTAGAAACCGTCAACATAGGTAAAAACTTTTCTTGACTCCGGCCTAGATGATGGCTATTAGCCGTCAAGAAAAGCATTTATTCACCGCAATTAAGCAACATGATTTGAATTAAAATTGACGTTTGACAACCGTCAAGAGAAGCTTGCCAAAATGCAGTCAAAAGAAACTTTTAAAAAATCTGTCAAGAATTATATAATATTAATCAAACACACATAATATCAATCCAGAAGTTACACATACATCAAATTACTATAAAATCCAATTTTATATTAATAAATTGTATTGTTCATACACCAAAAAACTTTCAATACACATCTCACCACAAACATGACTTGTCCAACCACAACATAATCCAACCAGTACACATATCCCACATCTGTAGTTTCCATACCACTTAAACGTCCAAACCACAAAACATAATCCAACCACATTGATAATCATACAAATGAAAAAAAAGTAGAAAACCAGACCGGAGCACATCTCCCATATCCACATCATTCTCCTATTCACAGCATGTATGCACCTTTATTTTTAACAAGTTCCTGAGAGAACAAGAACACAAATTATCAACATACTTCCCTACATGTCTTAAATAGATATTCAATTCACTATTAAAGAATTATAAATACAGTTTGACTTTATTGCTGCACACAAGAACTCGAGAACAGTTTGAATGTGTGCATTTCATCCAATTTACATAGAAGAGCTTTTAAAATGACTCAAATTTGTAATTCATGTCATTTGGGCATGCAGACAGTCATTTAGGAGCCAAAATTAAAATGCAAGAAGTTATAAGGCAAACTATATAGGTTTTGTTTAGATTATTGTTTTACCTCTCACACATGTAAGAAATCATGGTACTCCAAAACTTTCTTGACCAAAAGAACTTCCATATTTTACATAATGAATATTATCTTATGTTGTTGGTAATTATTATCTCTGTGACATTTCCTTCCTACTTACAAATGGAAGATTTCTTTTGCACAACTATTCCAACAAACCAATTCAACAGAGGTAAACTAGTTGCATGTCCTTTAAGGTCTTGTTAGTAGCCATATCAGAAAACTTGGTGTTTCTAGTTCAACATTTGAAAGTTCTTCAGACTTGTTGGCAGCTGCTACACATATATTTCCTTGCATGTCAAAATTTCGGTCGATAAAAGAATCAGAAAATTAACATGTTTCACACAATTTGGCCTCTTTTTTCTATATTCTTTGGCATGTTTAGCACAATATAAGTTCTTGGTGCATTAAAAGTCCCTTCTTAACTAATCCTTGATCATGTCTGAATAAGTTATTTAGCCCTTTGTTTATATTGTGCATTCCTGGTGAATGCTATTTCAGTGGCAAACATCCTTCTCCCCTCTTTTCCCCAGGTTTGCTCCCTCATTCTAGGAATTCAAGCTCTTCTATATAACTTTACCACTTCAAAATATTGTAAATAAAGTATCACAAAATAAGATAGAAAGCAAGGAACACTGACTTGAGCGCTTCATATCTCTGTAAAATTTGCTTCCACAACGACATTTAAATGCCTGATTGGATGCTCATGATCGTCAAAGTCAATACCGTAATCCTGCAGTTGAGAGCATGTAAGGGAATAGCACCCAAAAAAGATACCCTAAAATAATCACTGCGAACATGAAGTCTGAAAACCAGCTATATATGATCGATTTCCCATCTCGTAATTGTTAATGGCGTTAAAAGTAAATAATTCGTGAAAGAAAAAAAATGAACTGCAAAGAAGAAATGCCTACTATATCTACTAAGTTGAACTGCAACAGGATGTTGCACAAAATGCATTAACTCTATTACTTGGGTCTATAGTTTTAAAAGCCTATGAACTGGATTTACTATTTGTGCCGAGAAAAAAATTGTAAAGGAGATCCAATAAATAGTGCTACCACATGTTCCTCTCCCAGAAAAATATTATGAGCTTCCCTATAATCTACCAATTAATGGATTAGAGTTGTAGAATCCGTAATTTGGTAATTACCTAAATTAGTTGAGCATTGATTCTTGAGGATCCTGTTTGATTTAACAGCTTTAGCTTGAGATTTTGTTATGAGTGCTAGTCTCAGAATGCAATACCAAGCATGGTGAAGTGCAAAACGGAACGTCAAGAAGTTTGTGTTATCTAGTGCACACCCTTCCACACCTTCGCTAAAACAGTTGTAACCATAGGCTTTGGAGTTACAAATCAATTTTTAAGACGGAACCAAAAGTTTTCAGAGTAGACCTCCAGAACTTTGTTTGATGTATTCAAACCTTTTTCGAGTTCAGGTATTTACTGAGTTGGAAATGGAGGTGCAGATCTATCGAATTGCATAATCCATCAGGAACCGACATTGTACGAATTTTGATATCACTTTGTTAGGAACTCTTATAGTCATAACAATTCAATACAAAGGATCTGAGCCTTCCAACCAGGTGCCGATGCTGATCCCACCAGTATATGAATTTAGGGATACATCTCTATTTGGTAAATTAGGATTAATAGAAGAATATAACTCTTATGAAAATATCCCTGTTCACATAATACCAGCAACCTAAGTAAAGAAAAGATTTATGGGATGAACAAATAATTTCTGTCCATAGGTTGTATTACTTGCTCGGTAAATACTAAGCATGTAATAATTTGCAAATCTAAACCATGTTTATTACTTTGGAAATTAAGGGCCTTAAATCTAATTGGTGGTGCCACTTTATATGCATGCAATAATTTGCAAATTAAATTCTATGTACAAAGACAAACATAATTCTAATCATGCATGTAACAACACTCCTGGTACGAGAAGTTGAGATTCTTGCAATAGTTTTAACATGGTTAGTTGGAAGCTTAAGCCCAGGTCATGATAATATGTGTATATATAGAGATCATAAAAAATAGGTCCCAGTACCTTGCCTAATCCCAATTAGACATTCTTATCTGGCCCATTCTAACCCCCTTCCCCCTCCCCCCCCCAAAAAAAAAAATAAGTGAATTAACCAAACGCAAAAGGGTCCCTCGAAACTAAACTTAGTTTACCACCATAAATTTGTGTAACTACACTCAATGAACCAAACAAAGAATATGGAGGCAGATTGTTAAGGGAAAGTGAGGTAATAGTGAACTAGTGTGATATGGGTTATATAGTCGTTGTAAAAAAACATTCACAACTGGTCAGTAACTTCAAAGATCAGCAAGGCCAAAAGAAGTACACATTAAACAAGAGGATAAATTGGCATCTGGCCATGACAAGTTAGTCAATTGATTTACTAAAATAAGGCATTCCCAACTTCCAAAATTTCCAATATTTGTTGAATCGTCTAAATTCTTTGATTTAGGTGTCTGATTATATCAATTCAATGAAACTTATGATATCCAAAAGCATTCATGCAAGAAAAAGATTGTTATCTTCAAACAAATATATTCAATCAAAATCTGGACTGCCAACACGAAGGCCACATATAAAATAGTTTCAAACAAGATTACCTTTCCATTTTTATGGCAAAACCCAAAAACCTTGCTTCATACTCCTATCGTCCACTTCTGAGATATAGAGACCACTTCTGAGATATAGAGACAGTGTTAACTTGTTGGTGCCTGTGAACTGATCCATCAGGTTCAACAGCTGGCTCAGGCTGCTATGGTTCGAATTAAATGGACTGAACACGTCTGCAATCAAACAACAATTCAAAAATATCATCAGTAACTTCTGCTATGTATGCCGGACACGAGACAACAAGGACGACACAGTACGTATCCATAGTCCAACACGAACCAGCGTAGCACATCGATGACATGGCCCTGATTTGTACTTAAAAATTAGTTGAAACCCGGATATGACACATCAGGGATATCATATTCAATCAGAGGTCGTGTAAAACAAGAACACGACTCTGCTTCCTACTTGCTAAATTACTGAAAAGTGTATCGGCATGATTTATAATTAAGATTCGTACCTACTAGCTTAATCTAAATGTATCAAACAAAAATCGGACACAAGACAAGGACACAGTCCCGAATTATTGTTAATAACTAAATCAAAGAGCGTGTCGAGCCAGACAGGACACGGCTATGATTTCTATTTAACAATAAATTACATGAAAGACGTGAAAGAATATCAATCTAATTTGAGTGATTTTACAGAGGAGTGAGAAGACGAACTACCAGGGAAGTAGGGATAGTCGTCATGCCACGCGGGATCGGCGGCGGTCGACGTCGACGGCCCTCTCGTCGTCGGTCTCCATTATCTGGGCGTTGGTGTTGAAGGAGCAGAACGCGGAGGTCGATGAAGGGGCGAAGGACCGAGCTGGACTTAACCATCCTCTTTAATCGAAAAAGGGAACCCAAACCTTGAGGGAGCAGCCGATGGTGGTGACGACAAACGCCGATAGGTACGACCTGGTGATGATCGGCATCTTCTTGTACCACTCGTCCACGGCCTTAACCATCCTCCTCGAATCGAAACCCTAAACTTTTCTAGATCGAAACCCTAATCCTAATTTCGTATGGAAAGGGATTTAGGGATGGATTTCTCGAGAGAGATAGATGAAGAGAAGGAGGAGGAGGAGGAGAGAGAATAGTAGGAGCAGAGCAGAGTTGTAATTAGGGCTTGCTCTGAGAGAAGATTTTTAGATGGAAGAAAGTCTACTGGGTTAGTAGATTAAAAAGAACCATCAACGTCAAAAAATATAAAAAGTTAAAAAAATTACTATAATGGCATTCAAAAAAATCTTGCCAATTTTTTTGCACGTATATTAGTTGACGGTTATCACCAATCTGTCAATAAAAAAATAGCATTTCTTGACGGATCCTCTAAAATTGTCAACTATTATGCTATAAGATTGCTAAATTAACATAAAATAAGGCATTTCTTGACGTAAGGCTAAATTCATCAAGATAACCCATTTTTTGACGGTTTTTTACGACCATCAACTTATAAACCGTCAAGAATCGTTATTTTTCTTGTAGTGATTCCTAAAGTTTGATAAATCAAACAGAAGGAAGAAAGATATCCAAAAAAGCAATGAAGATGAAACAATATGCTTTGGATGCAAGAAATTATGGCATATGAAGAAGGACTGTCCAACTTCGAAGAAAAGCAGTCCATACGATAGATCAAGATCAAGCAGAAAAGCAACAACTAGTCAAAAGTGCAAATACCAGTATCTGGCATGAAAGTGATGCCAGTGATACAAAGGAAGAACACAGACCCTGCAGAAATGCCAATGTCTGTCTTATGGCTTTTGATAAGGTATCCTCAAATCCTTTGTATGACAATTTTACTTTCGATGAATTAGAAAACGCTTTCAGCGAACTACTTGAAGAACACAAAAATGTGCTTGACAAGTATAAGCAATCTCGAAAAGAGATTAAGCGTACACAACCGAGATAGCTAGACTGTCCAGTCTTGAAGATATTAAAGAGACTCTACTACCGGTAACACGGAAGAGATAGCCAAGCTTAAAATAGACTATTATGAGGCTATCCTCAAAGTTGAAAAGAAAGAAAGAGACTATGTCAAAATACAAGAGTTATATGACATAGAGAAGAAGAGCACTTAGTCACAGAACAAAGACTTATAGACATGACTGCTAAATATGAAGAGTCTTTTGCAGTTTCTAAAAAGTTAGAAATCAAGTTAGGCAAACAGGCAATACCTGTGACACAGCCTAAGTTTAGTCCTAATGCTAAGCATACACCTAATAGGACTAAAACACAGAAAGCATGAAAGAAACACGATTATCACCATGCTTTCACGTATAGGTTTTCAAAGAAATCACATATGCATGTAAACACAAATTCCACTAACACGTTTTTAAAACTCACTTGCACATATTGTGGTACTCATAGACACATATCACAGTATTATTTAGCAAGAAAACTTGTTGACAATCGCACATTATTTTGGAGACCTAAGACTAATCAATATGGACCCTTCAGTAAATGGGTACCAAAGGATTCATCTACTTGTTTTATAGGTGGACCCTCAACCCTCTCAAGCTAAAAGTAAGTGGATCCTCGATAGCGGATGTTCGCGGCATATGACTGGTGATGTATCTTTGTTCGCCACGCCATCGATGAAGAAAGAAGGATATGTCTCCTTCAAATAATCTGAGAGGTGATATCATTGGCAATGGTACTGTTGGTATATTCTTATCCTGTAATAAAAGACGTTTGTCTAGTTACAGAATTGAAACATAACCTATTAAGCATAAGTCACTTGGCTGATAATGGTTATGGTATCAACTTTATAAAAGACAAATGTACCATATATGATATGTCATCTGGTAATCCCGTATATGAAGGGATTAGAGAAGACAATATTTATGTTTTCTTTCTGGAGAGTACTAATAATGCAGGAAGATGCCTAGTAACTAATCCAAATAAAAGCTGGCTATGGCATATGAGACTATGACATGCTGATATGGACACATCTCATGACTGAGCACTAAAAGCTGGTAAAAGGACTCCCTGAGATTCCATTCAAGAGAGATATGGTATGTGCTTACTGTGAAAAGTATAAAGCACATAGGTCTACATTTAAATCTATCAACGATGTAAGTACTTCTAGACCTTTGCAGTTGATACATATGGTTTTATTTGTCGTAGTAGAGTGCTAGTCTTGGCGGTAAGCTCTATGTATTTGTTATTGTTGATGATTTCTCTCATTTTACTTGGATTTAATTTTTATCTAACAAAAGTGATGCTATTTTTGAATTTTAATTATTTTGTAAAAAGGTACAAAACGAAAAAGGCTTCATGATTACTCGCATCCGAAGTGATCATGGTGGCAAATTCGTAAATACTGATTTCAAAAAGTTTTGTGATGATAGTGGATACTACCACGAATTTTCTTATCCTAGAACTCCTCAACAGAATGGTGTTATGGAGCGGAAGAATCGTACTCTAAGCGAGATGGCTAGAGTCATGCTGAATCAGCATAATCTTCTTAAATATTTTTGGGCAGAAGCTGTTAGTACAGCTTGTCATGCTTTAAATAGGGTGTTAATTCGACCCATCTCAAAGAAAACACCTTATGAACTTTGGTTTGGAAGGATTCAAATATTTCTTATTTCAAAGTTTTTGGATGTCGTTGTTTTATCCTGAACACCAAGGACAACTTGGGTAAGTTCGACTCTAAAGTAGATGAAAGATATTTTCGGATATGCTGCTAAGAGTAAGGGATATAGAATTTTTAATAAAGATCTATAATTGTTGAAGAATCTGTTAACGTTACTTTTGATGAGCTCAAAGTCACAGATCTAGCGATAATGATGATGAAGGTGTACAAACAAAAACTGATAAGAGTCCTGTGGAAGTTAACTCATAAGTTTGAATCATTGAAGTTCTTACCAGATCATCCAGAGACACTCATTATATGTGATGTATCAAAAGGTGTAATACACGCTCCTCTCTTAGATATTCTAAAATAGCAACAAATGTAGCTTTCATTTCTCAAATAGAACCTAAGAATATAGTATATGCTTTTAATGATGAATTTGGATTAAAGCCATGCAAGAGGAACTTAATCAATTTGAGAGAAACCAAGTTTAGGACCTCATTCCTAAACCTATTGGTCAATCGATAATTGGTACCAAATGGGTGTTCCGAAATAAACTAAGTAAAGATGGACAAGTTCTATGCAACAAAGCACGTCTAGTGGCACAAGGTTATAATCAAGAAGAAGGTATTGATTATGACAAGACATATGCTCTTGTTGCTAGACTAGAAGCTATCCGCATGTTTTGTGCATTTGCATGTTTTAATGATTTTAAATTATTTCAAATGGACGTAAAAAGTGTATTTTTGAACGGATTTATAAAAGAAAAAGTTTTTGTGAAACAACCCCCTGGCTTTGAAGATTTTCAAAAACCTGATCACGTCTTCAAGCTTAAGAAAGCACTCTATGGACTCAAACAGGCACCTCGTGCTTGGTATGAACGCCTAAGTATCTTCTTACTTGATAATGGCTTTTCAAAAGGAAGAGTTGATACAACTTTGTTTATCAAATCTTTAGATGATGATATTTTTCTTTTGCAAATATGCGTTGATGACATCATATTTGGTTCTACTAATGAAAAACTTTGTCAAGAGTTTGTTAAGTGTATGCAGAGTGAATTTGAGATGAGTATGATGGGAGAGCTGAACTTCTTCCTAGGACTCCAGATTAAACAATACTCAAAGGGAAAATTCATCAATCAAGCCAAATATATGAAGGACATACTGAAAAAATACGACTTCAAAAATGTAAAGCCTATCGGAACCCCAATGGCTACATCTACAAAGCTTGACACTGATGAAAGTGGTAAACCTGTCGACCAGCGTAAGTATCGAGGTATGATTGGTAGCTTATTATATTTAACTGCTAGTCGCCCTGATATTATGTTCAGTGTTTGCATTTGTGCACGATACCAGGCAAATCCTAAGGAATCACACCTAAGTGCCGTTAAGCGTATCTTCCGATACCTTAAGAAACTTCTATAGTCGGCTTATGGTATCCTAAAATCAAATTCTTTGACCTAATAGGTTACTCGGATGCGGATTTTGTAGGAGGCAAAGTAGACCGTAAAAGTACCAGCGGTACGTGTCATTTCCTAGGAAAGGCCTTAGTCTCATGCTTTAGCAAGAAATAAAATTATGTAGCATTATTAACTACTGAGGCTGAGTATACCGTCGCAGGACGTTGCTGTGCTCAAATTTTATGGGTGAAGCAAACCCTAGAAGACTACAATCTGTACTACACGAAGATTCCCATTTACTGTGATAACACTAGAACTATTAACTTGACTAAGAACCTGTATGTCACTCACGCAAAACACATTGAAATTCGTCACACTTTTTGATCACCAACAACACGGGGACATCTGCCTAGAATTTATTGACACAGATCATCAACTAGCAGACATTTTCACAAAACCACTAGCTGAAGACCGATTTAACTTTATGCGGGAGAGCTCGGCATACTTGAATTTTCAGATTCATAATGTAGTATGTTTATTAAATTTATTTTTATAACTCAAAATTTTGTAATTTATTAACGAAAATTATTTTGGGTACAAGCCGAAAGGGTCCTTCTGTCATACAGGTGTAAATAGCCTGAAACGACACGGTACACTAGTCTTCGGACTACCGCTAGTTGGGATCCGGCCCCTACAATAACCCGAAGTAATAGAAGTTATATAAAAAAGTATAACAGTTATAAATTCAAATTATAAACAAATACTAATTTACGACATTGGAAATATAAGCAGCCGAACTCGGACCGAACTCTCACCGAGTTCGGTCGGCGCTGTACGGATTTCCAGAACCAAACAGCTGGTCCTAGCTCTATATATTCTTCATCCTCCTTTCACTTTTCTTCATCCTTCTACCGAGATTTACCCACAAATTCTCCATAGAGCTTCTCCTCCTCATTCCTTTCGAGTTTTCTCGGAGTCTAGTGGGCATCCTCTCCACCATCTTCATCCTCTTCAAAGGTATTCTATTCTCTTTTCTTCTCATCCATGGCACCTAAACACCAAAAGAGAAAGGTTGATTCCTCTCAAGCAGGATCATCCTCCTCTGACTATGTTTCCACAAATGTTTTCAGTCCAGCCTGTCCTACTGGGTTTGATGATTTTGACTCCGGACTTTTTCCGATAGGGAATTTTTCGACCTTTGGTTTGACTCTTTTTCTGGTCATAAAATTTATGTTGGAGCACATGTTAACTTTAACATCTTTTCTGAATATGCTCCAACTTTCAACCGTCTCGGTTTTTGTGATTTTTTCAAAGTTGTTGAGAACATTTATTATAATGTTGTCCGTATGTTTTGCTGCAATCTGCAAGTAAAAGATAACATCAACTTCTATTCATGTGTAGCTGGACAAGAACTAGAATTCAATGCCATCGACATCAGTGAATATTTTCATGTTCCTGATGTTGGTGAAGCTTTAGTAGACATTCATCATATTCAATTCCCTGAAGGTGTCACCTTTGATTCCTTCAAAGAACTTTTGTGTCATCCTAAACCTGTTCCTAGAAGAGTTTACTCCAAGTCTAAATCAAAACTTCTATGAACTCCATAAGTTTATATTCTATGTTCTTCTTCCAAAGAAGGGATCATCTGATGAGATTACCTTCATAGAATTGTCAGCCATGTACCACATTCACTTTGGTATTCCATTTTTTGTTCCGAAGACTGTTATGGGATGGATGCTTAACTGCAAAAATGCAGAACACAACCTTGTCCACCCTATGCATTTGGCTTCTATCTTTAGGAGGTTTGAAATTGATCTTCAAACCTGTCCTTACACCTCTACTGCCATTGAACTCAGTAGGTCTAGGTTATATCCTACTCCTCCTTTGCCTCCTGGTGCTGAGCGTGTTCATGATGCTGACCCCGAGGCTCCTCCTGCTGTGCTGCTCCAGCCCCTGCTCTGAGTTTTGAGCCTGGTTTCTATTAGCTCTTTGATGATTTCGTTGCCCTCTCAGCGCAACGACATCAAGGCTATCTTGATTCAGAGTTCCGCCATATCACCTAGGCTCAGGTATTGCAGAACAGCATTGCTAATTTTCACTGGAGTCTCTCTCATGACCCCTCACATCCAGTTACCATACTTATCACCCCAGCTTCCCTGGACCCAGGTTCGATGATGAGATGACTTTCTACTTCGATCCTACTGCTGCTATTTTCACCGGATGCTCCTGAAGGTGACGACACTCCGATGTGATGAGGACTTGAGCTAGTGGATTTTGGATGGAGTCTGATAGATGATGATCTTATGTAGTTTTTTTCATGTCTAAACTTTACAGTTAGACATTTTTTAACAGATTGTGATGGTTGAATCTTTCTTTTAGTATGACATTTCAGTATTCCACTACTAGTTATTTCTTTTATGCACTTGTTATTTGTGGCAATGTTGTTATTTATGATTATCTCTCTAGTATTACTTTATCTGTTTGATGAACTTTGTTGGCTTCACACATTATGGGGGAGCCAAAACCATTTTTTTATTGACAAAGGGGGAGAAAGAGAGCAATACCAAAACCAAAAATCAACAATCAAAGAAAGAACACCACCATACCACCATCATTTATTCTTTTTCAAGTATTTTTATCTTGTTCTACTTAGATATATTTTGGTATAGACTCAAGTTTGTCAATTATCAAAATGGGGGAGATTGTTGGCTCATTCCATTGTCACACCCGATTTTAATAATCGATATTAACTTAAGTCAATACACAAAATATACGAACTGCTGCTAATCATTTCAGGTCTTGTGAAATCAATATCAAAAAGCGTACTACTACATCAGAAAGCACGTAAATCATCATTCTGAAGCTTATTTTCATTGGAATCTAGTCCGAGTTATTTTATAATTTATTATGTATTTTATCTTTATTGAGTTTAGGATATAAATTGTAAGATCGATTGGATAATACTGGCTTAGGTTAATCATAGTCCACTTTCCTATACAGCCTACCAATCCATAGTCCATCTACCAAAAATTTTATTTCCATTCTGCAACAAAATTTGACAAATGTCTTACATTTTTACTGAGACAGAACTCAAACCGAGTTCGGCCCGAGTTCGGTCCAAACTCTAACCGAGTTTGGTTAATTTGAATTTAAATATTTGTTGCCTCCAAATCTGCATGCAACATTCATTTGCAAAATTTTTGCATCAAACTCTGCCTGAATTCTACCCGAGTTCGGTCCTCGAAAACACCTATAAATAGAAGAGAATTTTTCATTCGAAATCACTCAATCAATTTCATCTTCTCTTCTCTCTTCAATAAGTGTTTCATCCGATCAAAAGCTTTCATATTACACCTACACTTCTCTTAGCCAAAAGCCAGTAATATCTCTTCGATCTAGAGTCTTTTGGTTCTCAAGAGTTGTAAAGAGGTTGTTCAAAGTTCAGAAACTATCTCCACTGTGGAGCCGGTCGTGCGCTCATCGCCAAGTACGGTGTTGTGAATTCGTTCGTACACTTTACCAAGCACGGTATTGTAAGAGACTGCAAGCTCTCAATTAGCTTGTGCCTTAGTGGATTAACATCGAGCAAGAGTACTCGAGACTGGATTAGTCCTCTCAGAGGGATACCAGTATACATTGTTGTGTCATGGAGTTTGATCTTTCTATCTCTTGCTATATTTATTTACTTTCTCTTATTCACTGCCATAGTTATCTGTTGTTAATTTTTAAATTGGTGTATTTTCCGCTGCACTCGCACTCACTCTATTCACCCCCTCTCTAGAGGTTCTCAACGGTCCTACACATAGCACAGGTCTATGGCAATGCTAATGGGTATTCTACAAGTCTAGGGTAGTCTCTATGCTAAAAAAAAATCGAATTACAGATCATAACTCAGTCACGAAATCAAAACAAAATTACGATAATATGATATATGCAAAAATACGAAATACAATATAAGCTTGATTTACAAGAAAAAAAAATTAGATATCAAAAATACCAAAATATGAAATCCAGAAATGACATAATTCCATTTGGTAAGTAAACCTTTAGGTTTTTAGTTAAATCCTTTTTAAACACCTTACTTTAATTTTTTCAACTTTCTTCTTCTCCTTCAAGCGAAGGCCGATCACCCAAGCTTTAATACTCTCCATATCTCACTTGTTAGAAATAATAGCAAGGTGAAAAATCACACAACTTGGTGTTTTCCTAGATTGGAAGGTAAGGAAGACACTTTTTAATTAAACCTTTCTTAATTTTTTCTCTTATCGTCACTTCAGAAAAGAACGCGCACACCTCTACATCTCTTACTTGATAGCTTCTAGCCTAAATATAGGGAAGCAAATATCATTTTT
>JANAVB010019933.1:0-215064 GCA_029216955.1 Iris pallida
TATTCCTTAGGCCCATGCCTATGCGCCCGTGCGTCTTCTTCCGGATCCCGACTGTGCCGTGCGTGGACCCAGCCCCCCTCCCATGGGTCTATGCGCCCCTGCTCCAGGGCTATGCCTCCCTGCCTGTGGTCCATGTCCACCCTATCCTGGTCTATGCGCCCCTGTCACGGGGTCATGCGCTTGAGGCGGCGCCCCCCCCCTACCACCTCCCGCCTCCATGTTGGAGCACTCCAATGTCGGCATGCGCCCCCATGGTCGGACTGCGGCCTCCCTCCCCCTAGCTCTTCAGGCCCAGCTTGTGGTCCCCCTCCATCCGGCCCCGAGGCCTATTGTGCCCCCACCAGTCTCCTCCGGTAGCGGCCACGCGCCCTTCCTCCCCATGGGCCTTCCATCCCGTGCCCTCCCTTGCTGGTCCAGGGCGCAGCCTTGCTCCTTCCCCGGAGTCCTCCGTCCCCCTCGGCTCCGAGTATGCACCACGCGGTCAGACTTGCTCCCCGTCTTTCGACGTTGGAGATCTTGCTCCAGGGTCTTCATTCTCCACCGTCTCCTTCCGCGGGGACCATCAACCCCTGCCCCCAGCCAGGAGGCCCCCCCTGCTACGGGCGCCAGATCCGCTGCTCCCCTCCCCCCAATCTCTCCCTCCCAGCCCCCCTCCATCCTTCGTGATATCCTCAGACTGACCGAGCCTCTTCGAGTCTCTTGCAGGGCCCGGAGATCGAACTCCCCGAGATTGAGTTCTCCCTATCCGAAGGCCTCTCCATCAGCATCCCATTTCCTCGGATGAGATCTCAATCCCTTTCCTCCTCCTTCTCCAGGACTTTCGTTCTTAAATTCCAGTCTGGGTGCCCTAAGCTTCCCGCGGTCAGAGAAGCCTTAGAAGGGTGGGCCTATCTTCACCTTTAAGGTTGCCCCTCTTGACATCTCCACCTCTCCTCAGATTCGGATTTTTACTAGTGTGGGCCAAGGGTTCCACCAACATCGGACATTACAGCGTGAAGATCGCTAAATGGACCCCCAGCTTCACCCCTCCGCCGACTCGTCTATTATATTAACTTGGGTCACCTTGCCGGATCATCTGCTGGTCTGCTTTGCCCCGGCAGCACTCAAGAGGATCGCGAGCTCCTTCGACAGTCTGGTGGCCACCGCTAAGGAAACCAGGAATTTGTCTAAAGGCAACTACGCCAGGATTTGTGTTGAGGTAGACTTATCCTCTGCCCCACCGACTGTTCTCCAGCTCGAGCTAGGGGTCGAACCCACACCCAGAAACTGGTATACGATAACAACATCCACTTTTGCACTCACTGCCAGATTCGGGCCACCTTTTGAAGCATTGCTTAAATGCATATCCGAGCTCAAGAAGACAGATTTCAGAAAAACCTCAACAGCTAGAATGCCCTTACTTCCCCCCCCATCGGGCCCATTCTCCCCCCCCCCAACTCCCACCAACGCTTTCCGAAAAGCGACACCTCCCCAAGTCCCCGTGCCCCCTCCGTGCCTCGCAGTTCATCGTCTCGCAGCCAGCAACCGAGTATCTCCCTTCTCAATAGGTTTCAGATCCTTAGCGCATCTCAGGCATCAGAAGATCAGGCCACCTCTCCCCCTCCCTCTTCCTCGTTCGTCAATAGAGGAGTATCCCCCTGTCTCGATTGACCAGGAGCAGAATCAGTGGCGTTGACTATTTTTCAGGCACCAGCAGGATCATGCGGCCCATCTACTGTTGCAGGGCGAACGACAGCCACCCCCTGAGGCCCTCTCCATGCCATCCCTATCCCCTCTACCTTTGATCTTCCTCTTAGCGACGTCAATGAAGAGATCGCTCCAGCCGCTAAGAAGCTCTCCGAACCCTCTATCGTTCCTTCCAACCTTCTTCCGGAGGCAGAGGGTCAATCTCTAGGATCTGATTATGAGGCCAGAATAAGACAGGCCCAGGAGCAGGTTTTCTCAACCCTGACAACCCCCTCAGGCCCTTGCAGAAATGGAGATAGAAGTTATTAACTCTGTAGAGAACACTACTGGCGTCGATGCATCGAACCTTCGGCGAAGCCGGCAGAACCCCTCGCACATCCCTTATAGCCCCTAAAGACTCCTTTCCAAGAGGAAGAAGAAACGAGCACAAGAGCCTCCGGCTATGATCACCAGGTCTGCCACCAAGAACAACCCTACCCCCAACCCCACTCTAGCCGATGGTTAACATCCTTGCTTGGAATGCCAGGGGGCTGGCCAATAAACCCCACTATACGGAGATTGAAAACTCTCACCAAATCTCATCGTATCGATATTTTAGTCATCATCGAACCCAAACCCTTCCTAGGAAACTGAAATCCATCCAACTCCAGCTAGGCTTCCCGAACGCCATTGCGGGGTGCCACGACATCTGGATCCTCCTCTCTGATGACTGCCTATTCAGTACCATTCTCGATCACGAGCAGAATCTCACATGCTGGGTGGAACATTCTTCCCTCCTCACCGATCATTGATTTCGCGGATTCATGGAAGCTGCGACTATATTGAGCGAAGACAGCTCTGGTCCACCCTCTTAGATATTCGAAGCTCTCTCATCAACCTCCCCTAGCTATGCATTGGCGACTTCAATCATCATCGTGCCCCGAGGAGAAATCGAGGGCCGTCCCCCCACCGTCCGGCCATGAATGATTTCAACTCCTTCATGTTCCAGGCCAACTTGATTTCTCTACCCTTCTCCGGCAACTCCTTACCTGGTGCAACATGCAGGAGGGGGTACAGCGCCAATATTCTCGTCTTGATCGTGCCCTCGTCGAAGCAAATGGTCTGACAAAACCTCAGATCCACCCTCTTCCATATTAACTCCACAGAATCCGATCACTCTCTCCTTGTCGTTGAGACCAGCAGCAACCCTATCCCCACAAAAAACTTTCAGATTCCTCGACTTCTGGAGACATCATCCACAATTCCTAAACATCGTCGCTGAGCATGGCGTTCGACGAAACCAGGACCCCATGGTCAGATTGGCTAAGAAGATAAGGCCACCAGGATTGCTCTTTCGTCCTGGAGCAGGTGGGCGTTCGACAATATTTTCTAAGAAATCAAAGCTACAGAAGATGACATTACTCGCACATCGAGATTCGGTTCGCCAACGACAGCTCCGCTGGCTCGCGCCTCGCTCAACCTCTCCAGAGCTATCCTCAAATCCCGCCTTAAAGTTGAGGCGGTATTTTGGAAACAAAAGCCAGGCTCACTGGGACACTGAGGGGGACAGAAACTCCATTTTTTACGCCTGCATTAAGGGCACAAACAACTTTTATCATCCATCAAGTTACCGACGAGTCCGACAACTCCTCAAAGATCAAAGGAGCATCCAGACGGCCGCAGCTACCTTCTACTCCAAACTCTTCTCCAAAGACAGAGTAGTTAAGGACGACAGCCTTCTGGACAAGATCCCGACCCTCATCAGCGAGCAAGACAATGCACTTTGTTAACCCCCCATCCACGGCGAAGTCAAGTCTGTGGTGTGGGACCTCGACGAGCACAGCGCCCGGGACCAGACGGGTTCCTCAGGGACTTTCTTTCGCTCGTACGGAACATCCTCCAAACCGACGTGACCGATGCCATCACGGCTTACTTTCAAGGTGCCCACCTCCCCAAATCTATATCTGGCTAACCTCATCCTCATCCCCAAAAATAATAACCCGAAACATTCAAAGACTTTCACCCGATCAGCCTATGCAACTTCGCCAACAAAATTGTCTCCAGATCATCGCCTCCAGAATGTCTTCCATCATTCCCAGAATCATCTCCGAATAACAAAGCGGCTTTGTACAAGGGCGGAACATCACCGACAACATCCTTCTTACCCAAGAGATGGTGACCTGCATGAAATTTCCGACGAGGGGAGGGAACATAGCCATAAAACTTGCCATGGAGAAAGCTTACGACCGTCGACTGGCAATTCATGATCTGGGTTTTCAGAGCCTTCAGATTTTGAAAACTTGGACGGACATCATTTACAGGGCCATCAGCAACTCTTGGTTTTCCACCGTTATCAACGGCCAAACGGATGGCTTCTTCAAGGCCAGTCGCGGAGTTCGACAAGAAGACCCCCTATCCTCCACCATCTTCATCATCGCTGCCGAGGCCCTCAGCAGGAACCTCAACTGCATGGTCAACACCCCCAACTTCCTCCACTTCCATACCACCACGGGTGGTTCCATAATTACCCATCTGGCATACGCCGACGATGTGCTCATTTTCTCATCCGGAGACATCGGAGCCGTGCAAGTGGTTTGCAACACCCTAGAGAAATATACCAGATGCTCCGGACAACGGATCAATCGGAACAAAAGTGTCATATACACCCATCACAATGCCAATAAAGGTCATTCGGCAGCCCTCGCCAACCTCACCTCCTTCTCCCCCGGTTTCCCGCTGTTCACCTACCTAGGATGTCCTCTGGTATATGGCAGGTCCAACTCGGGGAATTTCGACGGTTTGGTTCGCAAGGTCTCGAAGAAGATCGAAGGTTGGCACAACGCGACCCTATCTCCCGGTGGGAAAATAATTCTCATCAAGCACGTGCTATCCTCCATCCCTGTATACACTCTAGCGGTCTGCTCCCCACCATTGAAGGTCCTCTCCTCCTTGGAGACCCTATTTGCCAGCATCTTCTGGGGCCACTCCAATGGCCGGGACAGGCACCACTGGGCCAGCTGGGATTCTAGGCCTCGATTTTTTACAATTGACGCACATCGTAGATGCCTGCTCTATGAAACTGTGGTGGAAGCTCAGAACGCACTGCTCCCTCTGGTCGAGGTTTATGAAAGCTAGATATTTCCCCCATTCTCATCCCGTCACTGCCACCGCTAACAGCCGATCCTCGGCGTCGTGGCGCCGCATTCTCCACGACCGTCAGCTCGCGGAACCCCACATCCGTTTGCGTCTCGGAAATGGGGAATCTTCCCCATGCTCCGAACGGTGGATCGGTGCAGGGTTATTCCACCTCTCCCCTAACACCCCCCGGCGCTGCCAGATTAGGGACTTCTGGGACCCCATCGACGGATGGCGCCGAGACCGCATTAGAGAATGGCTAGGACCGGAGGCGGCATCCAGGATCGAAACTATGGACATCCAGATTATCGACTCTCCTGGTCAACTGATGTGGACCCCTACTAGCGGGGGGTACGTTCACCACGGCTTCCGCCAGACGTGAGGTGGCAGGGGAGGCTCACCTGACCCCCTGATCGTGCCGTTCTGGCAATCCTGCATCCCCCTCAAATGGTCCTTCCTCATCTGGCGAGCACAACGTAGGAAGCTCCCGACCGATGTCTCTCTCTCCACTATCGGCTTTAGCCTAGCATCCAAATGTCACTGCTGTACCTCCCATCACCCGGAAACAGCGGAGCATATCCTGGTCTCCGGCGAGCTCGCTAGCATGGTCTGGCGCGATCTCTACAGCCGTTGTAAGAGGAGATTCCTTTCCGGGGCATCAACGATCTCCTGACACACTGGGGAGATACCCATGGTCACCAAATCGTCACGGCTGCCGGCATCTGGGTTCTCTGGAAGAATAGGAACAAACACAGGTATGAAGGACACCAATTCACCCCTCCTCAGCTGGCCAAAGAAATCCTTCGGCAAATCCTTAAATCCCGGAACCGATGCTCCCACTCCTCGGAGCACTTTTGGCATGCTTTCCTCTCGCCTTGGTCTCGTCCCCTGTGGGCGGGCCCCTTTCTTTGCTTTAGTTTGGTTTTGTTCAGCGCCCGGCGCGCTTACTTGTAAAGGCTTCGACATTTTGCGCCTGTTACTTCAATAAAGTTTTGTTTTCGCTAATATATATATATATATATATATATATATATATATATATATATATATATATATATATATCGAGATCCGACCTCCGAAACCCTAGATTCCGATGTCGGCCCTCCTCTTCCTCTCCCTCCTCCTCGGGGCGTGCTTCCTGATCCGGAACGCCGACTCGCTCACTCTCCCCTCTCCGATGATCCACCGCTTCTCCGCCGCCGCCTCCGGCGATTCTCCGGCAAGGAAGGGTAGCCCGGAGTACTACAAGCTGCTGGTCCGGAGTGACGTTGGGAGGCAGAAGAGGCGGTACCGGACCCTCTTCCCGTCCGAAGGGAGCGAGACTTTCAACTTCGGTAACGATTTGGGATGGTTGCATTACACATGGGTTGATATCGGCACGCCCAACGTTTCTTTTCTTGTGGCTTTGGATGCTGGGAGTGACTTGTTTTGGGTTCCATGTGATTGCATACAATGTGCTCCATTATCTGGCTATCATGGTAGTTTGGATAATGATCTTGGCATGTACCGACCAGCAGAATCTAGAACCAGTAGACATCAGTGCATGCCCCAGTCATTATAGGCTGTGGCAAGAGGCAAAGTGGTGGCTATTTGGACGGAATAGCTCCTGATGGTCTTCTTGGTCTTGGATTCGGGAACATCTCAGTTCCAAGCATCCTAGCAAGATCTGGATTGGTGCAGAATTCTTTCTCAATGTGCTTCCGAGATGATGATTCAGGGAGAATTCTCTTTGGGGACCAAGGGCTCCCGACCCAACAGTCTACTCCTTTTCTACCTTGGGAAGGAAAATACCTTACCTACATGACATCATTGAGGTGGAGGGGTTTTGCATTAAAAATTCGTGTCCTGGGAAAATCAACTTTCAAGCATTAATTGACAGTGGCTCATCATTCACCTTTCTTCCTGATGATGTTTACAAGAGAGTCGCCCTTGAGTTCGACAGGCAAGTAAATGCTTCAAGGATTTTCTCTGATGAATCGGATTGGGAATATTGCTACAAAGCCAGCCCATTAAAGATGCCTGAGGTGCCACCCTTGACATTAAAGTTGGTCGTGAACAGGAGCTTTGTGGTCACCAATCCAATCATTTTGCTCTCTAGTAAAGAGGAAGGAAGTGTTGTATTTTGTCTAGCTCTGCAGTCATCACCAGAAAGTCTAGGGACCATTGGGCAGAATCTTATGACGGGTTACCGTATGGTCTGATAGGGAGAATTTGAAGCTCGGGTGGTCACATTCCAATTGTCGAGATCTTGACAACAGCAGTACAATAACTTTTAAGTCCGCCACCGCATGACCGAACTGAGAATCCATTGCCAACAGATGAGCAGCCGAGGTCTCCCAACAGCAGTGCAGTTTCACCAGCAGTTGCTGGGCGGGCTCCCACCAGCATTCCATCAGCATCTTCGCCGCAGGTGGTTGCCCAACTTGTTTTGATTCTTCTACTGGCTCCACTGGCTGTAATAATATCTGGGGAGTAGCATGTGAGGATGGCATCTATAATATATACATAGTCTTGTAAATCCTAAAAAAAACAATATATATATATATATATATATATATATATATATATATATATATATATATATATATATAGGAAGCGGATCAAAAGCCTTCCTTAGAAAACCCCCTAAAAATCTCCCTCACTCTAATTCATAATATTAATGTTAATATTAATGTTAATATTAATATTAATGTTAATATTAACATTAAACTTAACATTAAAATCAATATTAACATTAACAATAACATTAACATTAATATTAACATTAACATTAACATTAACATTAATATAAAAAAATAAAAAAATAATTAATATTAACATTAATATTAACATTAACATTAATATTAACATTAATATTAACATTAATATTACGAATTAGAGTGAGGGAGATTTTTAGGGGAATTTCTAAGGGGGGCTTTTGATCCGCTCCCATATATATATACATATATATATTTGGGTGGCGCTACTATTTTCATGTATGTGGCGCCACTATCTTTATGGTGTGGCATGCAGGATTTATACGGACCATAAGAGCATCAAGTATCTCTTTATCCAGAAAGAACTGAATTTGTGGCAGAGGCGATGGCTGGAACTGATTAAAGACTACGACTTGTCGATCGACTCTACGTCGGGCAAGAAAAATGTTGTGGCGGACGCGCTGAGTCGGAAATACATAACTTTACTATCCATCAACAGTCGACTGCTGCACGACTTAAAATGAATGGGCATAGAACTCCGAGTTTGATTTGTGGGCGCGCAGCTGGTGCAACTGCGGCTAGAACCGAGCCTGTTGGAAAAGATCAAATTTGCTCAGAAAGATGATCCATACCTGGAGAAGATGCGGAAGCTGATATCAACAGGGAAGGCATCTGACTTTGCATAGGACGAGTCGGAAATGTTGTGAGTGAAGGGCAGGCTATGTGTCCCGGATAATCCAGAACTCAGAAAGGAGATAATGTCGGAAGCGCATTATACAAAATATTTCTTGCATCCTGGCAACACCAGGATGTATAAGGACCTCTGTATTATCTTTTGGTAGCACGGCATGAAGAGAGATGTGGTACTCTTCTTGTCATAATGTATGGCCTGTCAGCAGGTTAAAGCTGAGCACCAGAGACCAGGTGGGGAGATACAGAACATGTCATTCCAGAATGAAAATAGGATCATATAACTATGGACTTTGTCGTTGGCCTGCCGAAGACGCCATGGAGGAACGATGCCGTCTGGGTCATCGTCGATCGATTAACCAAGTCAGCTTACTTCATTGCCATTAAAGTCACTTGGAGCGTCGATCACCTTGCTTAAATCTATCTTGATAAAATAGTTCGGCTGCACGGAATACCAGTATCCATCATCTCAGATCGGGATGGCCGGTTCATATCATGTTTCTGGTGTAGTCTTCAGTTAGCAATGGGGACCAAGTTGAAGTTTAGCTCAGCTTATCATCCTCAGACCGATGGCCAAACAGAGCAGATGAATCAGATTCTCGAAGACATGTTACACCTCTGTGCAATCGACTTGAAGTCAAGCTGGGACGTTCATCTACCATTGGCCAAATTTGCATATAACAACAGCTATCAGTACAGCATCCAAATGGCGTCGTACGAAGCTTTGTACGACCGGAAGTGCAAATTGCCCATTTGTTGGCATGAAGTCGGAAAACGGTAGATACTCGATCCGGAACTGGTAGAGCAGACTGTACAAAAATTTAAGTTGATACGGAAGAGATTAAAGATAGCACAAAGTCGACAAAAAAGCTACGCTGACACTCACCGACGACCGCTTGAATTCCTGGAAGGCGATCACGTATTTCTGGAAGTAATTCCTATGCGAGGAGTCATGAGATTTGGAGCTAAAGAAAAGTTGAGTCCAAGATTTGTCGATCCTTTCGAAATAGTAAAGCGAGTCACCCCAGTAGCTTACCAGATTGCATTACTGTCAGCACTGTCAGATATGAATGATGTCTTCCATGTTTCTCAGTTATGAACGTATGTGCACGATCCGAGCCATGTAGTAGATTTTGGTCAGCTGAATCTGCAGGTAGACTTATCATATGTTGAAGAGTCTGTACAAATCTTGGAGTGCAAGGATAAACTGCTTCAAAATCGTGCTATCCCTCTCGTTCACGTGCTCTGGAAGAACCATGTGGTCGAGGAGTCGACCTGGGAGCTTGAGTCCGAGATGAAAGAAGAGTTCCCTTCCCTATTTTCTTAGCAGTAGATTTTCTTCTTAAGTTTCAAGGATGAAACTTATTCTTAGTTGGTTGTGGTGTAGTGCCCCGTCCCTACAACGTACCTCGTTTCCATCTACGGGGTGCACAAGAATGGAATACTGTCGCTATCAATTCAGTCAGAACCGATAGATCGGTATCGATTAAATCGGTCGAACGGAAACGATTGAATTAAGATCCTTTTCTCGTTATGGAATGGCTTATTCGAAATCAAGTCCCATATTCAACGGGTTATGCCTCGAGGATAGACTCTGTAGCTGAGTCAGGAGAGATTTCTTGTTGTTCTGCTTTTCATACCGTACTTGCTCTTTGGCTTTGGTTTTCGTGAATGCATTTTCGATGGTTTTCATGGCTTGTGTTTTCAAACTTCGTATTTCGTATCGAACTCCTTAAATGGCACAGTGTTCTAATCAGTTGCTTATACGATTTCAGATGATCGCGTAGGCGACGTCTAAGTGTGGCCAACCAGTTCCTCGTCTCAAGTAAGACTAAGGTGAGTGGCTGCCCTTCTCCCCTCGACCATTTTCTCTAATGTATTATCGATACTAACATATGCTATGCTAAGTTGTAAATGCAATAAAAAAAGGCTTATTATAATAAATCGTTGCACGACATTTTACGTATACGGACTATAGAACTGCTTACCATAGAACTATTCATATGCTTGCTTATAATATGCTTTCCATTAAACTACAAAAGGGAATGAACCAACGAATGTACACTGCAAATTGACAAGGCGGGGTACGCCAATTTGGTTAAGTTTACTATGAATCATAGACCATGCTTGAATAACTAGTTTAGTCGAGCACGGTCACGGTCATGGACAACCCATTTGTTTCCTCAGAATGGTAACACGGGGCCACGGGACCGCTTCGACCTAGGAGGAAACATGGTATAGCCGAGCTGGATTTAAGCAACGGGTAATTCGGGGACTTGCAATGGAGCTTGCTACTTGCGTTGAAAGGACCCCATCTAACCAGGATATGTCCAGGATGGCTATTTAATGCCAGTGACCTCTACATCACATACTTAATATGAATTGATATCAAACTAACAGAGAAGGCATTGGTTAGCTTTATGTTACACGGCATGCTCTGTCGTAGGTAAATTCTAGCATAATTTACCTTATTTATTTTATCAAACTGCTTGCATGAAGTTGACTAGGATGGCTAGAAAGATCACTAAATATACTACATAATTCACCTAAATTCTTGAACCAAATGAGAGCACAAAATTTAATTCACCACCCAACAGTACTCGTATAATGTACTGACCCTCGCTCTCCACAGGTGCTCCGACCCTAGATAGCATGCCTAAGAACTGAAGGCGATGCTGCAACCTTTTGAAGCCTTGCTAGTATGTGAAGGCAAAACTCTTATCTTTTGAAGACATCCGCAACCGTCCAAGCCAAGATGTCTCAACTCTCTCCTATTCAAGGTGTCTGCATATTTTGGTTGTATAAAGGGTATGATGTATAGAACGGCTATCTCATTGACGTTCATTTTGTAATGGAGTCAGTTTGTAAGCCCGTGCGGCACCTTTGTATCGAGTCTGCAATATAATGTTCACTATCAATAAAGCTCAAGTTTTCTTCTATGCAATGTGTTCAATATACTCTGCGCACTCTCTTGTTGTTGTGTTTCGTATAACCTTATGAAAATGCCTTCTGCGAGCGCAACCTAGGCTCGTTCGGCATCACGCCCAGGGGACGACTATCGATTCTACTGAATCGGGGCATAACAAGTGCTTCGGATCAAAGCTCGCGTTTGTAGAAGTTGCACGAACTTCGCATGAAAACTTACGACATTTTTTTATAGTGGATTTCAACTGGAAGCTGGAGTTCTTCCGACTGGAATAGTCCCCATAAGAGGGAAACTAGTATATATCCTTGTGTTTGCATTTGCTCTCGGCTCTCTCTCTCTCTCTCTCTCTCTCTCTCTTTGACATTTACATATTTGTAATATATTCTGTGATCTTGCTACTAACAAATTCTTAATAGCTAAATTTTGCTGCCTACTCTATTCACCCCCTAGAGTATAGCGCTTTGCATCTCGTTCCTACAGCTAATATAGTGTGTGGTTGCATGTCGTGAATAGTCTATTACTACATGCTTTGCACGTTGTAAAAATAATTTTTTCTTATACTAGTATATCGAAGATATACTATTTAGGACTGAACTATTTTAAAAATTGGTATCGAAACCAGTTTTGTCTCATCGTAGATAAGTCACGCTCCATGCAAAACTTGCCCAAGATCTTGTCCCCTATCCTCTAGTCATATTTTCTATGTGCTCCCCTAGTTTTAGCTCATGCGGAACCATAGGCTATCTTGTATCCTAATTTCCCAATTTCGAATAAAATATGAGATTTTTGGACTTCTGATACTAATTTTGACTTATGGTTACTGAGTGAGCTATAGTAAACCTAATAAAGGCTGGTTGTACGTCTTCTTTGTATTATTTTTTCCCTATATCATAATATATGAGATATATATAAGAAGGAATAAAATGATAATAAAAACTTGCTCTTCACATGAAATGATTGCTTGGTGTTTATAATATAAAGATGAAAAAATGCAAAAAAATTATTAAAAATAATACAAAAAAGTAAGAATGGGATAGTAAAGTCGGAATGATCTCTAACTATCATGCAACGATCTTCGAGGATCGTAAAGTCGCCACTGAACCTGATGTCATACAAGTCTAACTTGCACTTGTACAAAACATAGTCTTACACAAAAACAAAATAGACTAAAATATAATGAAGCAACGGAACTAAAGTGTAGAAAACCAAATAATAACATTTTGACAAGAACAAAATTACTTCTTTTATTGATAACTTAAATGTGATTGCAAAATACACTTGCTAGCCAACTCAAAAGTACCAAACTTAGCTTACATCTTTCTTTTGAAACAAAAATAGCCACAATACCCAAACATCATATTCCTTTACTAAAATAAAAGATAAAAACACCTTCAAGGAAACTCAACTTGCACTGAAAACTTCGAGACGTTGAATAATTCATAATATGTGAAGCTAACATCTATTATTAAGTGATCTTTCTACTTATCTAGGTTCTTTTTAACAATTTATAATAAGAAACATAAACAATAGAAATGTTATTGATGCAGTGTTCTTACCCACAGTCGACTGTCTATTCCTACAACAGACAAGGATTGGAACAATTTGTGGCATTCAAACCTTTCATAAGTCTGTGCATCCTAGCCTTCTTATCTGATATCATGGAGCCAACGAACTTAGCAAGTTTAGAAAATTCTGGCTCATAATCTTCAATGGACATATTTTTTTGTAAGTGAGACGAACTCATCCTCCTTCTTCTAACATATGGCCGGAGGAAGGTATTGTTCCAGAAACGTCTGCCTAAATATTTCCTAAGTAATTCTGTCGTCTTGATTCATGTCGCTAAAGTCCTTTTTCATGTCCTCCCACTAGTTGTGTGCTCTCAAACGTAGCTAGATGTCGTGCACGCCACCTTCTTGGACCTTGGGATTCCAACAAATTCGAATAAGCCCTCCATCTTCAAAACCCAATCCATCACCTATCTAACTTTGTTCGCCCTCAAACTCAGGATTCATCTTTATAAATTCTGAACCTTTGAATGTAGACTTTTTGTTTGTCTGCTCCAATTCATCAGCTTCTACTGCCCAATTTCTTGAGTCGTTGCCACGAATGTCACAACTATTGCAGAGGCACTGGTATTGTCCGCTAACATGGTTACCATATGCATTAGTGCATCACTCAAGTTATTTCTGCTATAAAATGATTCGAACCTCCACCTATCGCTGTTGGGCTTCATACTTCTTTCACTGGGCCTCCAACATGGCCATCATATTTTCTACCTGATTTGTCGAGCCTGATGATCGGAAGCACATTTGTTATTTTCCTTCGTTATTGCTCCACAAAGAAGAATGGCTTTCATTAGTCTCATAACATATTATGGACTTACTATATGGAATATTCTTTTTCGTAACTCAAAATTAAAGTTTTCAAATCGACAAGATACTTATATATAGTTTCAAAAATATTTTCAAGAAATTCAATGATGTAAAGCCGTGCTATGATACCATTATGTCATGTCCCGATCTCGGAGGATCGTAAAGTTGCCACTGGATATGATATCGTACAAGTCTAAGTTATACTTGTACAAGGCATGGGCTTGAACAATAATAAAATAGACTTAATACATAATGAAGCAACGAAACCAAAATGCAGAAAAACAAATAATAACATTTAGACAAACAAAATAACTTCTTTTATTGATAACTTGAATGGGATTACAAAATACACTTGCCGACCAACTCAAAATACCAAACTTGTCTTACAACTTTCTTTTGAAACTGATTATAGCCACGATGTCCATACATCATATCCCTTTTACTAAAATAAAAGATAAAAACACCTTCAAGGGAACTACTGAACTTGCACTGAAATTTTGAGGCGTTGAACAAGGTTCTACTAGATTTAACGAGCTTCTAGACCTTTGAGTACCCTTCTGTCTCTCGATACCTATGGAGATGTGGGTCAATACATTGTCGTATATTTGTGAGCAGCGAATTAACCCAAATCACCAAAATCAACATAGTAAACATGTAAAGCTAACAACAATTTTTAAGTAATCTTTTTTACTTCTCTAGTTTTTTTAACAATTCATAATAATAAACATAAAAATTGAGATATCACTTATGCAGTATTTCTTATTCACGGCTGACTGTCTATCCATGCAATAGACAAGAATTAGAAAAAAAATTCATATGTTATATATATATATATATATATATATATATATATATATATATATATATATATATATATATATATATATCAAATTTCGTATTCGTTTCTATATTGTTAGGCTTGAAATAATCTTTTAGTATGCATGCTACCTACATGGTGGTCTATGTACGACTTTCCATGATTAGCAGTTGAGATGTACAAGCTCGTCTTTAAACAAGAGAAAGTCGTTTAGGCACGATTAACTACTGTTGGAATTATATAGGCACGGTCAACGATCAAAATTTAGACAAGGTTTAACAGGATTAAAATCACTTAGATACAAGTAGGAAGGCTAATCATGCAAGTCATCCAAGCATGATTAAAATTTGGCACGAGCATGAACATGATCAAAATAATCATGATCAAAGTGGGATAACAATCTAAACATTAGTAATAATGGAGTTTAAAATATAGGTACGACTGACTATAGTCAAATAGTATAGTCATGATCAAAGTCGTATAAGAACGATCGAAATTCAAATTTGTTTGGCATGATGAACAAAATTTATTTAGGCACGATTACAGACTCAAAACATAGAAAAATATACGAATTGTCACGATCGAAATATAATCAAATAGTCTAGTTGCGATCAAAAGTCGTTAAGGATGATCCAAATCGAAATCGTTTTTAGCATAATCGATTATGTAGGCATGATCATAAAATCATAATCTAAGTATGATTATGAATCTACCGGAAGGAATTTAAAATAGGTTTAGATGATTTCTAGGAAAACTAATAACGATACGACAAAGTAAAAAAGATAAAAGGAAGGGTTCAAAAAATAAAAGAATAAGAACTAATCAAATTTTAATCGAGAGTTCATGAAGTTGTGAACCATGAAAATCAACCGTCACATCCAAAAAGGATGTAGCCTCTATAATATTTGAAGCCTATATGTATAGGTGAAGTCACTTTACCGAGAATTTATGCCCCACCAGTGTACATCTGGCTGCAATAAACCCTTGGTATCATGACTCAAATAATGGTATAGTAATGAATAATCTATCGACTCTATCCAATATTGACATAATAATTCAAGATTAAATAGGACAACCAAGACAGTTCTAGTAATATTCGATAAGCTACACTTACTTGAAATTATTTTAACTTAGTGGTCATGCCTCGCCAGTGCGCTGCTGGCTGCAGCGAACCCATAGTCTCGATAAATCAAATAAATGACGATAGTGTGCTTCTGTCTTGCCATTTTAAGTCAACGAATATTCCTCCAACTATATCCATAAGAATTCAAAAGAGCTTTTGGAAATTCAAACAAGTCGATTATGATAGAAAAAGTGTAAGTATCTGTCCTTGAAGTGAAAGTATCCGTTTTGAAAATCAAACGATTGATTGGGAAGAAAATGATCGAAGACAAGAGAAATATAAGTTTTAATTTCTATTCCTCTAATATTCAAGATCGAAGGAAAATCATACATATATCTTGAATTTCAACTAAACTAACTCGGAGTAAATATATGTATAATGGATCATGTTGGGCTCAAACTCAATGGATGTAAATAAAATATATACTCTTAGGAAAAATAGTTACTTATGGCCAATGGTAAATAACTAATTGATACGGGTAATGGTGATAATATTTAGAGAGGGCAGAAAAGATAATTTGAAGAAATTATCAAGGTTAGGGATTAAATTCTAGGAAGGCCTAAGTTACAGAATAAATAGTCTACCCACCTTGGATCCTATCATCATATCAGAATGTAATAGTGCATATGTGGAAATCTCTTAAGTTATCTAAATTTAATAAACCCTTACCTATATTGCATGGCCTATATAACAACCTTAACTACCCGACAGCTAATTTGAATAAGGGACTCATATTCTTAGTCGTTCTTCTGAATTCAAATTATTCCTAATGTGAATGAGCACTTCCTAGTCGCAGGCTCGCAGTAGTATGACTAATATAGGTACTACCGCAAGTTCGTATATTTTGCAAAAACTGACCTACATGGACCACCAAAAAAACTTGTCACGACTCGCACCCGCTTTCGGATGCAAGTGCGTGCGCAAGTCCAGCCTACGTCATGGTATCGGTGGTAGTCGTTGTCTAGCCACAATGCTCAAAATCACATAAAATATAACTTTATTTCTCATTCACATTTCTACAATAGCTACAACATTTTTCAGATTTACTTATGAAGAATTTACAAGTCTCACAAAATAAAATAAAAAAACTATTCTATCTAACTAGTCTTCTAGGTTGGCCTTCCAACATACCCATGTCTTCCCCAACGGTCCAAAGCGTAATGTAGCAGATGATTATCTGAAAAATGTTGGTTTCCAGTCAGGAATCAACGAGTACAATTCAAGCATGCAGTTCCAAATATATGATAATGACTATAAAAACAGTAAATAGAAATGATATACATGATGAAATAACTAAACTGAAATCATTGCATGGATAATAAATGAAAACAGATAATCATAAACTATAAGGAAAGTAAAACACGGAACAAGAAACCATAACCATCTACGTGTTTTGAAGTACACTGTTCAATATGTGATCAGGCTCGTCCACTACACCGTAGTGTCTATATAAGATTTGCATCCTCACGGTCTACATTGCATAAAATATAAGATAAAGCACGGTCTATGGGGTTGATCACATATCTACTTAGTACTTTCCTGCCCGACTACTACACATGGATTAAGTCACGACAATGGGTCACAAAACACGGTAAAATAAACACGATAAACATGTTATCATGACTAAAATTCATATGTTACTAATCCGTGTAACGAATATGTTAAGAATCAAATATAATATCATTAATCATACAATTATAGTAATTAACAATATTGGAAACAAAACATGAACTATACTCGTCTGGGGTCCTTAGCTGGTGAAACAAACCATCTCGATGGGTCTAGGATAGTCTGATTGCTAGGATAGATATGAAGGAGTCTGAGTTTAGCAAAGGAAGATAAGTCACAATTTAGAATTAATCTAAGGGGAAATTCCAAATAAGGATAAACATATTTATTCAAGAAAATCATCTATAACCCATTTTAGAAAATAATTTTGATATTTGGAAACTATACTTACTAGTCACAATATTTTAAGCAAATACTTGAAAATCAAGAAAGATCATTTTATATCAAAACTATAAAAATATTACCATAATAATTTAAATCAAAAGCTATCGTTTAATTAATTAAAAAAAACACTATCACAATATTTTTATAGTTAAAATAAGTACCAAAATTTTAGTAAAAATGATGAGACCCAATGTTACTAAAGCCCAAATTAAAATCCCGAAAACTGCTAAAATATAATAACTAACTAAATACTTAAAATAAACCAATTAACTAACTCCAATTAACCCTACTACTCAAACTAACAAAACCCAGCCCAAAATAGTGAAGCCCAACAACAAAATAAAAATAATATAACAACGTATATACATATACGTATACATACATATATTTATAATCTATATAATTATTACTCCAGTCCTAAAAGCCCAAAGCCCAAAGCCCAAATTTTTATATAATAAGTCCAAAATATTTTAGAAGAAAACTAATCTGAATATATGAGCCCAAAGCCCCTACATCAGCCCAATAATCAATATTTTTATATAATTATTAGAAAATTATACGAAAATATTTTAGGTTAAAACTATATTTGAAAAATAGCTATTAATACTATAATATTTTAAATCAAAAGTCATATTGAAAAAATACCATAAAATATGATAATATAATTTTACTAATAAATACTAATACTATTAAACCAATGGTAATTAAGTGCTAACAAAATACTAATTATGCTAATATTATACTTATAAACCTATTGCAGCACTATTAGTAATATACCTATAAAAACAAAATTAATAATAAAATATAAAATATCTACTACCATTCCACCGTTCGGTCCCTACAACTACTCACAAAAGGAAGGGAGAGAGAGAGAGAGGGAGCCACGGAGGTCGTCGGGAGGAGGAGAAGTTGCGGTCACGGTGGCGGCTCGGTGCTGACATGGAGGACCCGCCGGCGAGAGCAGTCAAGGAGGATGGTCGATAGCCTGTCAACGAAGGCTGGAGACGGTGGCTCTCATCCACGGCGAGGCGGCACGATCGGACGGAGATGAGGCTCACCTGCTCTGGGTTCACCAGAGTCATGGCAGACTGTGGGGAAGTTCTAGTCACGGCTGTGCTCTAGAAGCGGCTACTAACGGCGGCTCACCGCGGTGCTGCTCCGCCCGTGCGCGCGCGACGCTAGGATCTCGTCGACCACGGAGAAGAGGGCTTCGGCGAGGGAACTCGTGCGGTGGTGGCACCGCGGCGTGTCGACTAGGGTCATGAACGGCTGCGCCAGATCAGGGCACGGGCACAGGCGGAGTGGTGAGTTGATCATAGTAGCTGCCACTACTGTTCGTGAAGATTGTGAGGAGGAGCAGTGGCTGACCTCGACACGGCGGTGCGACGAGGTCGGTCGGGGTGGCTTAGCCAGGACAGGGGCGACTCCGGAGATGGTAGCTGCGCCGGAGACAGTGGCTTCAGGCGAGGTTAGGTTGGGGTTGGGCTATTAATTTCTCCTGTATTTTGGTTTGGTTTGTGTCAAGTGGCGAACACAGGATTTTTGTGTACTAGTAATGAGTGGGATAGATGTGGTGGACACGGGCAGCACAGGTTCGGACACGGTTGAGGTGGTATATGTTGCCTTGATGTTAGAGGACACACGGACACAATTAGACACATAATGGTGTTGGTTGTGACGTTGTGACATCGAGTGGTGTGCTGTGGTTGTGGTGGCGATGGTGGTTTAATGGCGGATGGAGGCGTCGGGAATGTCTTGATTGAAGGCGTTTGTTGGTTGGCTGGAGATGGCTCCATGACAGGGGAGGCGAGTGAGCTTCTGGTAGTTCGGCTCAGGAGGACGGGGTTCGTCGGTAGTGGTGGTCGGGATGATGGTGGTTGTGGCTCGATTGGAGAAGGTCGAGAGGAGAGGGGTTGGCCTTGTGAATTTGTTGTAATTTTGAGTTTGTGGGAAAACAAAGGAGAATCACCTTATATATGAGTAGGTTAAGGGTGGGCATGCCGCATACGGGTCCAGGACCCGCGGTTCCGACCCGACCCGAACCGTATATTGGTCAAACAGGACGGTTCCTAAATTTTGAAATTTAAACGGGGCGGGCCGGGACGGGTCGTGTGACACTAACGGGGCGGGACGGGTCCTATTTTCAAAATAAACGGGGCCCCGAACCGACCCGTTTCTAGGAGTGATTTTTTTTTTTTTTATCAATTTTGATTTTTTTCATATTATAATTTATAAATAATAGCACACGTTATTGTTTAGTAAACAAATTCTAGAAATTGGAAAAACATAATACTTATTTTGTTCTTCTAGATAATAGAACATGTGTAAACGTTTACTATTCTATAATTTTTTGAATTTTTTTTGGATCCGTTTGGACCCGCATGTCGGCTCGGTTTGGACCCGTTTCGAACGGGTCGAATCTGTACCGGTTCCAATATTTTTTGGACCCGTCCCGTCCCGTCCCGCCAATTAACGGGTCCGGTTCGGATCCATAAAATTTGGACCCGGCCCGACCCGTGCCCACCCCTATATATGAGTCAAAACTTGTAAGTAGATAAGATTTAGGATTTGGGTTAGATAAACCTTTTCCCTAGTTTAAATCAAATAAAATATTTAAACACTAGTTTTTAATTTAATTTAAAACCGATAATTGATAATTATATTAGTTTAAATCAACCTTTAATATTATCACAAAATTTGAAGTATATGAATTCAAATTTAAATCGAATAAGCGATCAAGATAAAAATAAGATTTAATGTTACTAAAATAATTTAAATCATACAAATTTAAATACCAGATACTTAATTAAATAAAATTCTATGTTATCAAGATAATGTAAAGTATATTTTATAAATCAAATAAATCAAATCATATGAATCCAAATCCAAATTAAATAAACGATTAACATAATTACTTTAAAATATTATTTAATGCCGTCAAAAAAATTTAAATCACATTAGTAATCGGTTATCGAATAATTTAGAACAAATTTTTAATAATCCAAAGTTTAAAAACTTTTAACAAATCTTTTTATTAAAAAAATTATATATGTTTTTGTTGGTGTTTTTGCCTTTGGACTAGAAAAGATAGTCCCACATCGGCTACACCAAATGGTGATTATCTCAATATAATGCATTGCTTGTGTTGAGGTGTGCACATGAGGTGTAGTGGGGCACAAGTTTGTGCCATGTGGAAGTATTTTCTAGAAGGAAAAAGGATTAAATCCAACAAGGATGAAAGTTAATTTTTGTTGTGCGGATGCGGACTCGGACTCGGACACGGACTCCAGGATGTCTCGTGCATGCACGGGAGTGTTCGGGGGGTAGGCGTGGACTGGCACACTTCTATGCTGATTGTGGGATGATCTAAAATATCAAACTCTATTTTTGAGTATTGGTATTTTAGTCCCACATCGGATAGGAGAAGAGGTGAAGTCTCAACTCCACTCTATAAATAGAGCCCCTTGGCCTCCTTTGAAAGATGCACCAAGAAGAGAGTTGAGGGAGTCTGTTAAGTCCAGGAAGCCCGTTCAAGTCTCAAATATTGACTTACGAGCGTTCCAGAAGTTCTCCTGAACTTGCTGGTTCCTGGGAGCTTATCCGTACTACGGGTATAGCTTTGAGCGCCGGTGTTCTACACCCCAGCGAGATCCGTTCTTCTTCTTCCTCCCTCTTTCTGTTGCCTTCGAGAATCTGAGACTCAACTGTTGTTGATCATCTCTTGTTGCCTTCGAGAATACCGTCGCTTCTCTTTAGAAGTAATACGGTTCGGTTGCCTTCGAGAATACCGTCGCTTCTCTTTAGAAGTTATACGGTTCTGTTGCCTTCGAGAAATATTACGAAATAATCTTTTTAGATTCTCGTAAAACAACTTCACCTTCTTTAGGGTGTTGTTGCCAGAAACATTGTCTTTACAATTGTTTCTGAACTCGTGTTTTTTCCATCGATTGTTCGTCAAGGGATCAACAATCTCAAAGCTATACGATTCGATGGAAAACATTCGTGCTTCGCTTGTCGATACCGGCTTTAACAAGTTGGAGAAATTCGACGGTGAACACTTCCAGATCTGGAAGCGAAAGGTGACTCTGAACCTTCAACTCGTGGATGTTGATCACATGTTGGATGAGGAAGAACCAATCGTTCCAGCAACAGGATCTGCTGCTGTTCTGGCCGCTGCTACGAGCAAGCAGACGAAGTGGAAAAAGGATAACAGCATATGCAGGCTGCTGATCCTGAATTCCATGGAAGACTCTCTGGCCGAGTCCTACACAAAGAAGACTTCTGCCAAAGAGATCTGGGAGTCCGTGGGGAAGCTGTATGACGACGACGAGGCCCGGTCGAAGATGTTCATGGTTGAAAAATACCACAAATGGGTCTTTGAAGACGAGAAGACCATGCTGCCCCAAGTGAAAGAGTTCCTGAAGCTGCGCCAGAAACTGGAGGATGATAGCATGCCCCTCGTCGACAAGTTCGTCGTTGGAGGGATCGTGGCAAAACTTCCTCCAGGATGGAGCAACATCTATGCAAGGATGCATAGGAAGAAGATGGAGATTAGCCTGGATAATCTCCTCAGTGAGATTCATGTTGAGGACGAAATGCGCTCTCAACAGAAGTTGGACGCCCTATCCAAGCAACTAGCAACGGCAAATCTGGTTCAAGCCACCAGAGAGAACAAAGGGAAGCAGGCGGCTTCTCACCACAAGAAGAAGGACTTCTCGAATCTGAAAGTGAAGGGTCCAGGATTCAAGCAACAGAAGTCCAAGTCCCATGTGACTTGCTTCAACTGTGGCAAGAAGGGTCACTATAAAAGTGAATGCAAGTCCAAGCCCAAAGAGCAAGGTGAGCCTAACAAGGTTTCTTTGGTTACTAATCAGGTTGCCATGATAGCACAGGTTGCAACTGTGGGGGCAGACTTGGACTGGTGGATAGACACTGGCGCGACATGTCATGTCTGTTCAGACAAGGACTGGTTCGTCTCCTATGAGCCTACTTCCGAGAAAGTCATGATGGCGAACCAGGTACAAGCTGAAGTACTGGGGATCGGGACGGTGGAGCTGAAGCTTACATCGGGGAACATTCTGACGCTTCAAGGTGTGAAGCATGTTCCTGCAATCGCAAAGAACCTGATCTCTGGGAGCCTGCTCTGCAACGCAGGCTTGAGGATGGACATCAATGCTGGCCAAATGGTGATGTCCAAGAAGGGTACTTTCTTCGGGAAAGCTTTTCAGACTGAAGGAATGTACAAAATTCAGCTTGTTGTAACCCAGCATAATAATGTTAATGCTATCACTAGTTTGAATTACTCTCTTGAATTGTGGCATAATAGACTAGGACATGTTCATTGTAAGCGAATAAACAAAATGTCTAGTCTAGGACTTATCTCCAAGTGTGGGGGTAAGGTAGAGAAATGTGAGATATGTGCTCAGACGAAGATCACAAGGAAACCCTTTCACAGGGTCAATCGAAGCACAGATCTTCTGGAGTTGGTTCACTCAGATATCTGTGACTTCAAACAATTCTCTACAAAGGCCGGGATGAAGTATTTCATTACTTTCATAGACGACTTCTCCAAGTATGCCTTCGTCTATTTACTCAAATCTAAAGACGAAGCATTCGAGAAGTTCAAGGAGTTCAGGGCCGAGGCTGAACGGCAAACTGGACAACAACTCAAGAGGCTGAGGAGTGATCGAGGTGGGGAATATAGGTCTCACGAATTCTTATCATTCTGCAAAGAACATGGAATCATCAACCAGACGACGGCTCCGTATTCTCCACAATCCAACGGAGTAGCAGAAAGGAAGAACAGAACGTTGACAGAGATGATGAACTCTATGCTGTTGACTGCAGGTCTCCCAAAGTGCTATTGGGGAGAAGCTGCATTAACGGCCACTTTCATTCTGAACAGAGTGCCATATGCAACTTCCGACATAACTCCTCATGAACTCTGGTTCAAAGTCAGACCCAACCTGAATGTCATTCGAGTGTGGGGGTGCCTGGCTTATGTGAAGCTCCCGGATCTGAAGATTCAGAAGCTGGGGACAAGGACTACTAAGGCGATCTTCCTGGGGTATGCCGAGAAGAGTGATGCTCGGAGATTCCTTGATATCGAGTCAAATCATATCATCGAATCTCGCGATGCTGAATATTTTGAAGAAAAGTTTGCAAGGCACAAGAACATTGTTCTCGCGGATATTCCGGAGAATAATAAGGGTGCGAAGCAGACAGAGGTCTTTATCGAACCGGTAGTCCAAGATGGAGCTGTTGTCGAGGAGACATCAGCTGAACCAGAACTCGCTGAGCCGTCAACTAAGCGAGCGAGGAGGCCGAAAGACTTCGGAGATGACTTCGTCACCTATCATGTGGAAGCAGATCCGCTTACCTATGATGAGGCGATGAAGACCAGAGATGCTATATTCTGGAAGGAGGCGATTGACAACGAGATTGACTCAATCACCTCCAATAACACATGGGTATTGGTCGACCTACCAGAAGGAGCAAGATCCATCGGATGTAAATGGATCTTCAAGAAGAAGATGAAAGCAGATGGAACCATTGACAAGTTCAAGGCCAGGCTAGTGGCCAAGGGATTTGCTCAGAAGCAGGGGATCGACTACTTTGACACTTATGCTCCAGTAGCTCGGATGACAACTATCAGATTGTTAATTGCTTTAGCAGCAATACACAAGCTGGTGATACATCAGATGGATGTGAAAACGGCATTCCTTAATGGCGAGCTGACCGAAGAGATCTACATGCAACAACCAGAAAGTTTTGTCGTCAGAGGTCTGGAAGACAAAGTCTGCAAGTTGATGAAGTCTCTGTATGGTTTGAAGCAAGCTCCCAAAATGTGGCATGAGAAGTTTGACAAGGTGATAAGGTCAAATGGCTACAGGGTCAGTGAAACAGACAAGTGTGTCTATACGAAGTTTGCTGACGGAAGAGGAGTAATCGTTTGTCTATACGTGGACGACATGCTAATCCTAGGTACGGATTTAAGCTACGTCACAGAGACAAAGAAATTCCTCTCGACCAAGTTCAGTATGAAGGACTTGGGGGATGCCGACGTAATCTTGGGGCTCAAGATCATCCGGACAGGCACTGGAATAGCGCTGTCACAGTCTCATTACATTGAGAAGATGCTCTCTCGCTACGGGTATCAAGATCTTCCTATTATTGATACACCGTACAGGAGTGATCTGAAACTGGAGCCAAATTCGAAGGAGAGCGTCAGGCAGTTGGAGTACGCTAGCGTCATCGGAAGTTTGATGTACGCTACTACTGCCACAAGGCCTGACATAGCCTTTGCAGTGGGAATGCTGAGTCGATTTACGAGCAATCCAGGCGTAAAGCATTGGAAAGCTGTGAAGCGTGTTATGAGATATCTCAAGAAGACTCAGACATATGCACTATACTACAGCGGAGATCCGTCAGTAGTGGAAGGCTTCAGTGATGCTAGCTGGTGTTCAGAGGTGGAGAGCGAATATTCAACAGGTGGATATGTGTTCGCCATGGGTGGAGCTGCTATATCGTGGAAGTCGAAGAAGCAGACTATGTTATCTCGCTCCTCCATGGAATCTGAATTCTTTGCATTGGACGCTGCTGCAGATGAAGCAGAGTGGCTTCGGGAGCTCATATATGACCTTCCAATGGTTGGGGCTCAGATACCGGCGATTCCGATATACTGTGACAACCAGGCGGCAGCAGCAGTGGCATCAAATGAACTCTTCAACGGGAAGAAGAGGACTGTGCGGTTGAAGCACAGAGCAGTGAACGATCTCATCAAAAGGGGCGTCATTGCAGTGATCGATGTTCGGAGTCAGGAAAACCTGGCGGATCCGTTCACGAAGGGTCTCAAGCGTCAGCTGGTCGAGGACACAGCAAGGAAGATGGGCTTAAAGACTTTCTGATATTGTGTTATTGTAATCCTACCATAAAATTTTATGTTATTGGTTCAAAGAGAAATCTACTAGACATTTAATTTTTGGTTCAAAGGAGGATCATTGACTAGAATAATATCAGTTAACAGTGGGTACTTGTTCTGCGGAACATGGAAGGGTTACGGACCCATAACCACTGTTGTCTACTATGTATTTTCTGCGGAAAATTGATCCTGTGGGAAGGATGGCTTAAACGCCTTAATGAGTTCTCAGGCAGAGTGAATGCCTGGTGTGCTTTACAGGAAGCACGGTAGAGCAGCACTACAAGGAGTGAAACTCCATGCTACAGTGGGGTGACTCCACCATGAGGTTCCCAGGTAGGGATAATGCCTCGGCTTTGCAAGCTAAGTCACAGCGGAGTAGCACCGCAAATAGGCAGGTAGCCTAATGCTGTATGATAATCGTAATAAAGAGAGGTAGACAGCACTACAAAGAGGACGATGTCCTCATGTTACAGTGGCATGACACCACGAAGAGGTACCGGGTAGGGTAAAGCCTCGGCTTCGCAAGCCATGTCATAGCGGCGTAACACCGCACGGAAGCGCAAGGCTTCATGCTGGGTAGTTTGGCACTACAAAGGGGCTTGTGACCTCATGCTACAGTAGTATGACACTACGATGAGGTACCCAGGTGGGGTAAAGCCTCGGCTTTAAGCCATGTCATAGCGGCGTAGCACCGCAAAGAAGCGCAATGCTTCATGCCATGACTCTTTATAAAGAACTCACCTATAGTGTATGGAAAGAGATATCAGGCCGTCTCTTGAGGGTAAGCTTGTAGACGCCCAAAATTATACACTGAAATCAGGCTGGCACAAGGCCTTCAATGTGCAGCCAGAAGCACAGTTGATGTCATTATGTGAGTAGGAAGAATTGCAGTTATGGTGCAGAATTCAAGGCTTAGTCCATTCTTGTATCATGCTGTTATTTAACCTATGCGGGAAGATTCAAGTCGTAGCGACATCTCTCCTAATGCATGATGGACAATCACTGTGGGGAACGCTCAACCCATATATTGAGATATGTGGGGGATTGTTGGTGTTTTTGCCTTTGGACTAGAAAAGATAGTCCCACATCGGCTACACCAAATGGTGATTATCTCAATATAATGCATTGCTTGTGTTGAGGTGTGCACATGAGGTGTAGTGGGGCACAAGTTTGTGCCATGTGGAAGTATTTTCTAGAAGGAAAAAGGATTAAATCCAACAAGGATGAAAGTTAATTTTTGTTGTGCGGATGCGGACTCGGACTCGGACACGGACTCCAGGATGTCTCGTGCATGCACGGGAGTGTTCGGGGGGTAGGCGTGGACTGGCACACTTCTATGCTGATTGTGGGATGATCTAAAATATCAAACTCTATTTTTGAGTATTGGTATTTTAGTCCCACATCGGATAGGAGAAGAGGTGAAGTCTCAACTCCACTCTATAAATAGAGCCCCTTGGCCTCCTTTGAAAGATGCACCAAGAAGAGAGTTGAGGGAGTCTATTAAGTCCAGGAAGCCCGTTCAAGTCTCAAATATTGACTTACGAGCATTCCAGAAGTTCTCCTGAACTTGCTGGTTCCTGGGAGCTTATCCGTACTGCGGGTATAGCTTTGAGCGCCGGTGTTCTACACCCCAGCGAGATCCGTTCTTCTTCTTCCTCCCTCTTTCTGTTGCCTTCGAGAATCTGAGACTCAACTGTTGTTGATCATCTCTTGTTGCCTTCGAGAATACCGTCGCTTCTCTTTAGAAGTAATACGGTTCGGTTGCCTTCGAGAATACCGTCGCTTCTCTTTAGAAGTTATACGGTTCTGTTTCCTTCGAGAAATATTACGAAATAATCTTTTTAGATTCTCGTAAAACAACTTCACCTTCTTTAGGGTGTTGTTGCCAGAAACATTGTCTTTACAATTGTTTCTGAACTCGTGTTTTTTCCATCGATTGTTCGTCAAGGGATCAATAGTTTTTTCCAAAACCTTTTTCGAAATCAATATTTTGAAAGCCCAAAATTACTAACCAACATTTTGTAATGCAATAATCAATTCAAAATAAATATTTTTGTTAAAGCCAGATAATACTTTCTAACTATTTTGAATTCGAAATGACAAAATAATAGCAAAATATCATTTATACGTTTCAAAGAAGATTTATTTCAAAATACAAAAAATAGAATAAATAAATAAATAAAATTTTTGAAAAATTTGGGAAGAGGGGTTACAGCTTGGGCGACGCGTGCCAGATCTGGATGGAGAGGCGAGCTCGAGCAGCGCTGGAAGATCAAGGCGACACACACGCTACTCGACGAGGAGGCCGGCGATCACCGGAACTCGAGGTGCGGCATCGAGGTCAAGGTAGGCGGCGAAGCTTGAGATCTGAGCTTATGGTGGGTTGACGGTGGTGGAAGTGGCTAGTGGTGGTGGAGATGATCGGAAAATGGTGACTGGAAGGTGGTCGGAGTAGTCAGGGAAGGTCTGGTGGTGGCGCGATGAACTGGTGGCAGAGAGGCCGGACGAGGAGTAGTTTAATGGTGATGGCGGCGCCTGCTAGTGGTAGCTGGGTCGGCCTGGGTGGCCGGAAAGTTGAGGAAAGTGGATGACCGGAGTTCGGCTGAGCTCAGGTGAGGACAGAGGGAACAAAGGTGGTAGAAGAGACAAAGTGAGGTCGGAGCGGGGTGGTGCTAGGCGGATCGTCGAAGTTCGACCGGCGACCCTTGGAGGAGCAGGGCGGTCGGGTGAAGTTTGGCCGAGTGAAATTTTTGTCTAATAAAATAATGGAGAGTCACCATTATTTTAATAAAGAAATAGTGTGGAGTGCTCCACAAGCCACGATGACAAGAAATGTAAAATATAATAGATCTAAGGACAATTAGTAAAGGCCATTAACTAATCACTAACCACTAACAACTAACCCACTAACTAATATATTAGTTTGTAGCTAATTGCCAATTAACAGCTAATCGAAACCCCAAGCATGCAACTAATAATTAGTATTAAAGATTTAGGAATAAATATTAGTTAGTAGCCCACAATCCAAGCTCAAGGCTTGGTAGGCTTCAAGGAGTTTAATAAAAATAATATTAAGCCTAACAATTATAGGGTAAATAATAAATAATAATAATAAATTCATTAATGAATTTCAAAAAGAAATTTTATAAATTCCAAAAATTAATAGCACAAAATTTCAAAAATAGCAATACAATTTATTGGTAGTTACAAAGCCTTAGGGTTCCCTAATCTCTCTTAGGGTCTGTTTGGTAAACCGTAAGTGTGGAAAGATATGAATTTGCACTTTCAAGGATGGATTTCATATGGGAATCCATTCACTTTCTTGTCCCCTAATAGGGAACAAATGTATTTGGTTGGGAAGGAAAGTGAAAAGTAGGAAGTGAAAAGTTAAGAAAATGTGTTTGGTTGAGATGGAAAAGTAAAAAGTAGAAAATGGAAGAGTATATTATAATAATAGTAAATTATAATTAACAATTTAATAAAGTAAATAATTCGTTTAATAAATTAAGTAAATAATAATAATAATAATAATAATAATAATAATAATAATAATAATAATAATAATAATAATAATAATAATAATAATATTATTATTATTATTATTATTATTATTATTATTATATTTTTATTAAGTCTAATAAATTAATAATAATAATTATTATTATTATTTACAAAAGACTAATTAGTAGTGTAATTATTAACATAATATATTTATTAATGGGATTACTTTGTATTAAATGATGCATACCCATCTCTCTCTCTCTCACAAAAACAAATCCCCTTTCCCCCAAAACCTCCTGTCGACCTGTCACGACCCACACCCACTGTAAGGGTACGAGAACGTAACAATGCCCAGCCTACGCCGCAGTGTCGGCGGTAGAACGCTGTCCTAAGTCACAACATCTAACAATATAAGGTACCTGAACAGTATATACACTCCGAATGGAGGTGACATAACAGAACAGTCTCAATCACATCTAAGGCAGATACAGAAAAGTAAAGGTAGATAGAGAGATCAAAAGCACAATGTAATACAATTAAGAGGGAGAAAATCTAAGTGTCTAAGATAACAACTCAAGAACATCCAGCTCAATACAAGTCTCTAATATATACAACATCTCAGAAGAACAACTGAAAGTCAAATAACAATGCTGAAAGAAAACTAAAGCCTAGCTATCTAGCTTAGACTATGGGGGTAGCATCCTCTACTGCAGCTGGGTCCTCCAGAGGAACCAGGTCGCAGGTGTCGTCTAAGCCTGCTCCGTAATAGGTGGTACATAGGGCCTCCTCCTCATCCTCTGTAATATTTTCAACAGGTCCAGTCAGGACAGGAGCGAGTACAGTACATCTCAACAGATCATAGCAGGTTAGAAAATATAATCATGCAGTAAAGTAAGATACATGAACTGAAGAAATACAGTATGTAAACAGAGAGAGAACTGTAATAGAAATATCTACTATACATAGAGAACTAATAGTGACTAGTGAGTCAGAGTAAAATATAAACATGTGAATGGCATAGGAGATTCATGACTACAGCTAAGAGAGTGATTCATGACTACAGCTACTTGGATAATATTCGCATGCCTATTTCTACTCCCCCATCCCCAATCAATACACAAGGATCTGTTCAAGTTATGTTAAGATTCGTGAAACTTCACATGGCTCATAAAATGAGTGATACGTGAAGGTGATTCATGATGGCTCTTTGAACATGTAGACCTCCTCTCATGTTTTCATGCCGCCGCTCCAAACCCACCGCCAACCCTCTCCTCCTCCTACGAGCAGACCTCTTCCGGCGAGCAGAGACTCCGGAGCTCCGCGAGACCGAGGCGTCGGCGTCAGCGTCGGCGTCGGCTTTGGCGTCGACTTATACAGCCTCCTCGACGGCGGAGGAGCCGGACGCCGGGCAAGGAGGCTGGTTGGGGGGGTGATGGTGGCTCACTGGCAGGTGATCTCCACTAGTCCTTAATTTTTTTTTTTTTTGCAAATCCATACTCATAATCCTCCACATCCGGATGAGAATGGAGGAAGTGGAATTGGGATTTTGAGGGGGGACAAGCAGGAGACAGGAACTACACTTCCTGATTCTCTCCCCAAATCCATTTCCAAAATACCGGTTACCAAACACTGAAATTTGTGGATTTCTTCTCACTTCCTATCAAAAGTTAAAATCCAATCCCAGTTCCCATTTACCAAACAGGCCCTTAGGCCAACACGACTTCCAGTGCCCCAGAAATCAATCGAGAGACTATTACCTTGTGCATAAGTTATCTGAGACTGATGGATGATATACACTCCTATCAGATAATACATTTCAATTGCAATAGCTAAACAACAAGTAAAAATTTATGTCTATCTTCATTTCTCACCATAGAGCCATTAGCTCTTCTCTTCCTTTCTTACCATAGAGCCATTAGGTCTGCTCTATCTTTCTTGCTTTCACATCAGTTACTTACAAACAATATGATATTTTATATATATACACTTCTCTATCTACAACATATAGTAAAGGAACATGCCATGCCATCATTCTTCTTGAACAAGCATATCATTAGTTCTATGATTCTAACATGTAATTCACTACTGTGTGGGAGCCCCATGGGCCACACGCGCGCGTCGCCGCCACCACCGTCTGGCTCGGATCGGTTCGGGGTGCGTAACGGGTGCAGCTATGGACGCCGAATGCCGATTCGATTTCCTCTTCGGGCCGAGACCCTAAAACATTTTTTGCACCTCCTTAATACTTCTGACCATTACAATAATAAATTCTTTAACAGTTGGATATTTAAATCTCTCCTTTATTCCCATCCGTTACTTCAAATATTTGCACACGAAATAATCATTGATTACTGATATGCATTAATCTGTAATGATTTGCCTAGCACTTAATTGCCTACCGCTGAATTGTCCATATTAACTATATATTTGCCATTTATTGCTTACTGTTAACAATTTATTTGTTATTTATCAAATAATCGTTATATCAATAACATATACATTGTTATTAGTTATATAACAATTGTTGCCTTATAAAGCTGTCTCTAGGAATTGACACTTCCCATAAATAAGATTTTATTAGTACCTTTTGTCAATTATGGTTTCTTTTACTCAATGTCTCAATTTAAGCTAAAATAAACAGTTTATTGATTTAGTAAATTCCTTTAATTTTAAAGTTCTAAAGTAGAGATTTGTTTCGGTACAAGCCGAAAGGGCCCTTTTGTCAACAAAACGTAAATCGTCTAAGCGACCGGTACTTAAGTATCCCTAGTGGACCTCCGCTTGCTGGGATCCGGCCCTTACAGCTAACCCAACCTGATCAAAACTTGAAAAACTAAAATTTTAAAGGTGAATTATTAAAATCATTTGAACTGTTAGTTTTTAGCTTAAGCCTTCTTATTGAGTAAAAATAAATTTGCCTCCTAAAACTTGAGAAACATATTCTCAAGTTCTAAAAAGTGACTTAGAATAGAAAAACAGATTAGGTTAAAAGTCCAAAGCTAGATCTAATTCCAAAGTAAGGTAAACTCTATAGAAGTCCATGGCAAACCCAAGCCAAAGGGAAATGGTCAAACAAGCTAGAGGCTAACACGATTCTGAATGGGTCCTCTAGCTCCTTCAGGTCTGTAAGCTATCAACCTACAATAAACATTTCTTACCATTCTGATGATTGGTGGTTGGATTCTGGAGCAAATGTTCATATTTCTTTTGATCGCTCCTTTTCAAACTATCAAGAATCGGGTGGAGGAGGTGTGACCCTATGAGATGGCTCAACGGCACAGATTGTAGGGAGAGGAAGAATAGATCTGAAGATGACATCAGAATTTTTTTTACCTTTTCAGGATGTGCTTCATGTGCCGTCGGTTAGGAGAAACCTAGTTAGTGGATCTATACTTGCAGCCTCATGATACAAAATTGTAATGGAGGCTAATAAAGTAGTCCTTTCTATGAATGAATTTTTTGTGGGAAAATGATTTGTAAAGGATGGTCTTTTTATTTTAAGTACCATGAGTAAAATTTCAAATCCTTCTTTTGTTGTTGCAAATGTTGAATCCTCCAATGTTTGGCATGGTAGACTAGATCATGTAAATTTAGGATCTATTAAAAAGATAATGAACTTAGATCTTATTCCTAAGACTCCTATTGACGATAAACACAAATGTGAAATTTGTGTTCAAGCCAAACATACTAGATTACCTTTCAAATCTGTCCACAGAGATTCTGAACTACTAGAACTCATCCATAGTGACGTTTGTGATTCCAATAGAGTTTTAATCCGAGGCGGTAGGAAATACTTTGTCACTTTTATAGATGATCACCAACCTTCTTAAAACTAAAGATGAAGTTCTAGACAGGTTTAATATCTATAAATCTGAAGCTGAAAACCAGTTAGATAGAAAGATTTAGATTCTTAGATCAGATCGTGGTGGAGAGTATACCTCAAATGAAATGACTAACTTCTGTGAAATAAATGGAATTAATCATGAGGTTACTGCTCCTTATTCACCATAATCTAATTGAGTTGTTGAGAGAAAGAATTGTACTCTGTTAGTGTAAAACCCCTAAATTTCTACTATTTTTAATTTATTAAATTTGGTACTGGTTTAAAATTTATTTTTTGTATTGTACGTCACATAGTCGTATTGTACGTCGCGCATGAAAATTTTATTTTTCGAAATTGCTCGTCGAGTGCGAATATGTGCGAGCGTACATATTTTAGAAAATTATTTTTATTTTATTATACACTTTCAAAATATTATATATAATTATTAATCTTGCTATAAAAAGCCTTTTTTGTTTTTAGCAGTTATTAATAATAAATAATAAATAATATTTTGTATACTAGAAAAGCATAATTATGTAAAGAATATTTATGCTTGGATATATATTTCATAAATGTTTTATTTAGTTTATTTTTAAAACAATAATGTATTTTCGAAATTATTATAATAGCATTTTTGGAAAACATATTTTGAAAATATTGTGGCAATTTAAATCTTGATTTAATTTTTGGATTTATTTAAATAGATTAAACTAATATCTATAATTGAAATTTGACTTATTTGATTGATTTTAAACTAAAGGAATATAATTTAAATAGGATTGTAATTGGATTTGGATTTGATTTGATTGGCTTTATATCTATTTAATTATCTACTTTGGGTTTTAAATAAATCATATCCTATCCAATTGGGAATTCCCACATCCTATAAATAGGCAGGTACTCCTCCAATTCATTATTTATCCACAACAAATTCCACAACCATAGTATGAGTGCATCGTGTCCGTGACCAACATCTTATTCCATGTTTACATGTACATTATCTCCTTCTCGTGTCGACAACCCCGACATCATATATCAAATTCCTACCTAATCTAAACCGCCGTCGTCCCAACAAAAACCCGTCTCCTCCAGCCCTTTCAACCCCGCAGCAACCCGTCGTCCCAACAAAAAAACCGTCTCCTCCGTCCCTTTCAACCCCGCAGCAACTGTTCTCGACCACCCGCCGAATCCTTCGACCCCGGCAGCCCCTCTAACCACCTTCACCACCCGAGCACCCCGACCACATCTCTTCTGCCTAACCCCCACCTTCACCTCGCCAGTCCCACCGTGACGCCACCGTCGACAGTAGCATCAACCAGCCGCTCCACCACCGCCAACCCATAACACCACCTCCACCATTCCCCGTCATTACAACCCCGACCACGGCCACTGGCCGGAAAACACAACCACCAACATCAACAGAGAAGAGAAATAAAAAGAAAACCCTAACCCTAACCTCACCTGAGTCGATCGCCGCCCCCGCGCCCCGCGTCGGCGAGCGCGCCGCACCGCCTGAGACCCGATCCGCCGTTTCCAGAGCTCCCGCCGACCGCCTCCTTGCGCTGAGCCCGACTCCGCAGCGCCCGCGCACAGTCCTCCGACTTCTCCCTCCGCGCACAACCCCGCTCTCCGCCGCGCCGGAGCTCACCGCTGCCCTAACCGACGCCACCTCTCCGTCTTCCCATTCGAAACCCTCCACCGCCGAGACCTGACTGACTCCGGCGCCGTCCGACTCAGCCGCGTACGACCTCCGCCAAACCCTCACCGCACCTAAGTCTCCCGACCGCCCCCTTTTTCCGCTCCGGTGACTTACCGCTCCGTGCGCCGCTCAGGGCCGCCGCCTACACCACGAAACCCCCGACAGACCGTCCGCTCCAGAACCCCGTTCTCCGCCCTACATCGCCGTCCGCCTCCGCAAGATAGCCGCCCAGTCTTCCGTGCTCGCCGCCTCCAAGCCCTCCGACTGCTCCCTCTCTCCCCGATCATCTCCCTCGGTTCCTTTCCTCCGTCTCCCGCTCCTTCATCTCTTCTCACTCTCCCCTCTTTCCTAACAGAAGAGCTGATGTGGGTTATAAATCCATTAGTTACGTATTTAATTATTTATTTTTGTTTTTGTTTATTTCTGTTACTTTTTATTATTATTATCATTATCATTATCATTATCATTATCATTATCATTATTATTATTATTATTATTATTATTATTATTATTATTATTATTATTATTATTATTAATAGGATTATTATTATTATTGTTATTAGTGTTATTATTAAGATTATTATTACTGTTAGTATCTATATTATTATCATTATATTTATTATTAATATTGTTGTTGTTTTCCTAATTGGGTTATTTCTTTACCAAAATTTTTGTTATACAATATGTAATATTTGATAAATAATTTAAAATATTATTGCTATACCTTTGTTATTGTACTATTAGTACCAATTATTATTTTTATTACTTTACTAGCCAAAAATAGATAAATTCATAAAAACTATTTTTATTATTGGTAACAACAATATTATAGACTAAGATATTGTTGTAAATGTTCTATTTATTTAAGGTAAATTATTTGACAAAATTATAGTTTTATAAATACAGATTTTAGCATTATAAATAATTTTCTAAAATTTTCTATACATTTTCCATTCTTCTTTGATTTTCTTCTTCCATGACCAATCCCGTTATTCCTATTCCTCCGCCAATTTCGAGACTACCTTATGTCCACCCTAACTAAATTGACCGTTCTGGATCCGATGCACCGATCTGTGCCACTAACATAGGTCTCCTTGTGTAGTTGTTACACCAAAGTCGCAGTTCATGCCACCGTGATTATTGCAGCACACCAGGCGTACTACCAGGCAAGACACCTTGCCATTTGCTGTTTATTTATTTTAGCTCATATTTTATGCATGTTCATTATTTTTTTTATGCAAAATAAACTGTGATACATGGCATAACCTGTTAGAACTTACTGTTCATTTATATTTTGCTATGTATTATTTTTCTTACACATTAAACCTAGATTTAAGGGACCGCATTTGTGTGTTGCATTCATGGCCTCGACACGTTGTACCACGAAGTTGTGTGTCGCATGTAGAACACGGAAGTGCGTGATTGGCTGGCCACCAGTATGTACAAGCCGTGCGATAAGAATAACCGCTAATAGAGGTTGCATGCTAGTTTGACTTAGCGGTTATAGAGTTAGCATTGGGCGGGAAGAACATGATTGGAAGTTGACTACCACGCTATCTATCGTAGACTCGCTCGCTACTGAGGAACGATAGGTAGATTATATGCTATAGACTCGCTCGATACTGAGGAATAGTATATGGTGTTGTAACTCGCTACTGAGGTACTGCATTGGTATTTTCTTGACTTGACCCGGTAGTCATGCGACCATGAACTGTTCTTAAAACTGCATTCACTTAGAACGGTTAGGCTACCTTTATCCGTTAGGTACGAGTACCTTTGGTTTGGGTACTTGTATCTGACCGTGGCTTGGAACAATAACTTGGCGCGGATTAGTTCGTCACATCTTGTCCTTGTTTGGTTGTAGGTGTGACTTACTACTTCAATGAGAAGGTATTGAACCTTGTTGGGGTCCGGATACCATATTGGATTCATGGCATGGAAAGATACGTCACCGTGAATTAGTTTACCATCTCCTGTCCTTGTTTGGTTGGGGGAATGGTACGCTCGTTCAGTAGGTGCGTATTGGACCATGTTATAAATTCAATTGACTTATTTATTTGAGCAATATTTATTCAGTTTATATGGCATGATATTATGTGTCTTGTTACGTCCCTCTGAGGACCTGGTTATCTCGCCAGGTGTGTGCTATTGTCTTTCGCAGGTGCTCTAGTTCTAGCCGTGATCGACTCCATTTCTTCGAGGATGATTGCACTTGGATCGTCTTCGCTTCGCTCGCCAAAATCTTTCTTTTGTTATGTATTTCTTTTCATAGTTGGTAGTGGATTTGTCTCCGCCCAACTACATGTACCAAATGACAATTTCATAGTTGATTATATGATATCTTCGATTCTTTTATTCTTATGGATGAGATTAGTTATGGTTCTACTGCATTTTATAGCTTATGTATTCATACGAGGTTTCCATATATTGGAGTATACTTCGTATGTATACAGCTGGCATGTCTATGTACCTAGTTCTACGTATTTTGGGACTGGGGCGTTACATATTTTTGTGGTGGCCCATGCAGGTCAAGATAAATTGTTTGGGTACTTTACCGTACCAAACAAGCCTGCGAATAGGATTAGAAGTCTAGGATCTCATCCACATACTTGACCTTTTTCCTCGATTCCATATTCGACCGACTCATCAATTGCATCTTGCTTGCTTGCTTCCATCCCTATTTTTATCTTCCCTTCGTGCTTGCTAGAGATTGACCCTACTAGTTGGATGTCCCAAAACACTCTTAGCTTAATTCTTTTAAGTTGGGTTGAACACCCCACGACCCGACACACTCTTGACTATTAAGGAGAATATATTATCTAGATCATAGAGACTAGAAGAATTTAACCTATTTAGTCAACCCAGCCTTGGTCAATAAAACCGTAGAATAAGGGTATAGGAATAAATAAGACTTAGATCCTTATGACACTTAGACTATTCATATTAGTTCTTATTTCATCTACCCTCGTGCCTATGTTTTACTATCTAAACAAATGATGCTAATATAGCCTAGTATTTGCAAGCTAATTCTTATCGAGCTTGATCAAGACATATGCTATAGAGTGGCCACTCACTAGCCTATTGTCTAAATCAGAACCGGTGCATAATGGTCTGATCAACCAAGTGCACTTTGGTTCGCTTTTGTCTATTACTCTACGTGGATGGGGACATAACTAAACTTGGCCCTTACAATCCCATCCACGACTGCCTTGACAATTCTTTTGAAATTATTCGATCGTCTTTGAATCACGTATTCAATAACGCCTCATTCGAACTCTATATTGCTTCGCCCTCACCTATTTTAGGAGGACGAAGGCGTCATACTAGAACTTCCTCTAGCCTTCCTATCGACTATGACCATTCTCACTCGATGTTTCTATAACTTCATCCTAAACTCCTCGTCCTTCTTCTCGACCCTACTATGACCCTCATTCAATGATCTAGATCGCAACTTCTTACGACATGATTTTGTTGAGCCTTATTGATTGTTCTCCATTGATACCCCCTTGTGTCCTCTCACCCCCTACTAATTCTTAATTTCGAGGACGAAATTCTTTTAAGTTGGGTAGGATGTAAAATCCCTAAATTTCTACTATTTTTAATTTATTAAATTTGGTACTGGTTTAATTTTTTTTTTGTATTGTACGTCACATAGTCGTATTGTACGTCGCGCACGAAAATTTTATTTTTCGAAATTGCTCGTCGAGTGCGAATATGTGCGAGCGTACATATTTTAGAAAATCTTTTTTATTTTATTATACACTTTTAAAATATTATATATAATTATTAATCTTACTATAAAAAGCCTTTTTTGTTTTTAGCAGTTATTAATAATAAATAATAAATAATATTTTGTATAGTAGAAAAGCATAATTATGTAAAGAATATTTATGCTTGGATATATATTTCATAAATATTTTATTTAGTTTATTTTTAAAATAATAATATATTTTTGAAATTATTATAATAGCATTTTTGGAAAACATATTTTGAAAATATTGTGGCAATTTAAATCTTGATTTAATTTTTGGATTTATTTAAATAGATTAAACTAATAACTATAATTGAAATTTGACTTATTTGATTGATTTTAAACTAAAGGAATATAATTTAAATATGATTGTAATTGGATTTGGATTTGATTTGATTGGCTTTATATCTATTTAATTATCTACTTTGGGTTTTAAATAAATCATAATCCTATCCAATTGGGAATTTCCACATCCTATAAATAGGCAGGTACTCCTCCAATTCATTATTCATCCACAACAAATTCCACAACCATAGTATGAGTGCATCGTGTCCGTGACCAACATCTTATTCCATGTTTACATGTACATTATCTCCTTCCCGTGTCGACAACCCCGACATCATATATCAAATTCCTACCTAATCTAAACCGCCGTCGTCCCAACAAAAACCCGTCTCCTCCGTCCCTTTCAACCCCGCAGCAACCCGTCGTCCCAACAAAAAAAACCGTCTCCTCCGTCCCTTTCAACCCCGCAGCAACTGTTCTCGACCACCCGTCGAATCCTTCGACCCCGACAGCCCCTCCAACCACCTTCACCACCCGATCACCCCGACCACATCTCCTTTGCCTAACCCCCACCTTCACCTCGCTAGTCCCACCGTGACGCCACCGTCGACAGTAGCATCAACCAGCCGCTCCACCACCGCCAACCCATAACACCACCTCCACCATTCCCCGTCATTACAACCCCGACCACGGCCACTGGCCGAAAAACACAACCACCAACATCAATAGAGAAGAGAAATAAAAAGAAAACCCTAACCCTAACCTCACCTGAGTCGATCGCCGCCCCCGCGTCCCGCGTCGGCGAGCGCGCCGCACCGCCTGAGACCCGATCCGCCGTTTCCCGAGCTCCCGCCGACCGCCTCCTTGCGCTGAGCCCGACTCCGCAGTGCCCGCGCACTGTCCTCCAACTTATCCCTCCGCGCACAACCCCGCTCTCCGCTGCGCCGGAGCTCACCGCCGCCCTAACCGACGCCAGCTCTCCGTCTTCCCACAAGGCGGGGGTTACTGTGAGATATAGAAGACGACCCATAAGGCGGCGATAGATTCCCGGATCGGAAAGTGGAGTACCATCTTTTGGTTGTAAACGAAGATGTTGCTCCATGGAAAAATCTGAAGACCGAGAACCAGTCATACCAGAATCAGATAGAATGTCAAGAGTATATTTTCGTTGACATAAAAAAATGCCTTGTTTAGAGCGAGATACCTCAATACCCAGAAAATACCGAAGCTTGCCAAGATCTTTTATGGAGAATAATTGGGCAAGAAATAGTTTGATGTCAGAGATGGCGACATCATTGTTCCAGTGATAATAATATCATCGACATAGACGAGAACAAAAATAGAAGATTGATTATGAATATAAGTAAAATGACTATTGTCTGAAACAGACTGATGAAAACCGCGACGGATAAGCGTGGTTGAGAACTTAGAGAACCATTGGCGTGAGGCCTGTTTAAGGCCATAGATAGATTTATTTAGTCTACAGACACGAGTCTCCCCATTACGAGAAAATCTGGGTGGAAGGGTCATATAAACCTCCTCATTGAGATCGCCTTGGAGAAAAGCATTGTTGACATCAAGTTGGTGCAACGGCCAATTTTTAATGGCAGCAATGGAAAGAAGAAGGCGAACAGTAACTAGTTTGGCCACAGGTGCAAAGGTATCATGATAATCAACTCCTTCAACTTGAGTATAACCTTTTGCAACTAAACATGCTTTATGCCGCTCTATAGAACCATCAGATCGATATTTAATTTTGTATACCCATCGACATCTAATATGTGATTTTCCTTTAGGAAGAGAACATAAAGACCAAGTGTTGTTTGATTCAAGAGCCAGAATTTCTTTGGCCATGGCATCACGCCATTCAGGAGATTTCATGGCATGAGTATAAGAGGCTGGTTCTTGATTAGTAATGATAGTGTTGAGAAAAGCACGATGGTGATGACTTAGATGAGAAAGAGAAAAGTAATCTGCTAATGGAAAAACAGTTGAAGAAGAGATGTGATTACAAAGGTAATCCTTTAGATGACCAGGAGGACGACGAATACGTTGAGGATGGTTATTAATGATAGGAGCATGTTCCACTGAAGGAGGCTCGGCAACAGACGTTGAGCTACCAAGAGACGGAGATAGTGGAATATGCACTGGAGATTCATTAGAAGAATCAACTAGAGAGCTACAATCACTGGGAGAAACATCAGTGGGGACATCCGATGGTAGAGTATAGTTAAAGGTACCATCGTCCTCGATTGGTGTAATGGTAATTGAGTTCTTAAACGAGGAAGGTGGTAGATCATGATATGGAAAAATTGACTCATGAAAGATAACGTCACGTGAAACATAAATTTGATGAGTTACGAAATCATATATGCGGTATCCCTTTTGACCATATGGATAACCAACAAAAATACCAGGTTTGGCTCTTTCAGCAAATTTATATTGAATATTCATATTTTTAGCAAAACATAAACATCCAAAAATGCAAAGAGAGGAATATGATGGAACAGTGCCAAGTAAGACTTGATGGGGTGACTTGTAGTCGAGGATTGGAGTTGGAAGTTTGTTTATAAGAAATGCAGCGGTGGGAATACATTCAACCCAAAATGAAAGAGGCAAGGCTGCTTGAAATCGTAGAGCTCTAGCAACATCAAGGAGATGTCGATGCTTACGTTCTACAATACCATTTTGTTGTGGAGTCGCAACACAACTTCGTTGATGAATAATTCCATTATCCTGGAACCATTTTTGAATTTGTTTAGAAAGAAATTCAGAACCATTATCTGATCGAATGGTTTGAAGCTGAGGGAGAAAAATGTCCCCATTACCAGAGTTGACATGGGAAATTTTTGTTTTGAATTGTCGATTAATAAGATTAAAGAATTGAATAAGCATAGAAAATGTGTCAGACTTATTTTTCATTAAATAGATCCAAGTACATCGTGAATAATCATCAATAATAGTTAAAAAAAACGTGATCCATTCTTGGAAGGTATGGAAAAGGGACCCCAGATGTCCATGTGGATTAACTCAAAACAATGAGAAGAGCAAGATGTACTCTTAGAAAATAGAAGACATGACTGTTTAGCGCGTGGGCATACATCACAAACAAAATCTTCATTTGAAATGACATTGGGAAAGTTCTTAATAATAAATTCAAATCGAGGCCTAGAAGGATGGCCAAGGCGAGAATGCCATAAATCAAATTTATTACAATTATGGAAAGAGAAAGTAGAGCAAAATTCGAAGTCTGCATTTAGGTAAAAAAAGTCCATTTCGAGCACTACTCCGACCAATCTTCATCTTCGTTGCTCGGTTCTGAAATATGCATTCAGAAGAAGAAAAGATTACATCAAAATTTGTTGATTTTGTTAATTGTGAGATAGAGAGCAAATTGAATTTAAAAGATGGAATGTGAAAAACATTCGTCAGACTGTGTAAAATCCCTATTTTTGAAAATAGTATTTGATTGTATTTGGAGGATTTTTGAAATTGGCTATTGTTAAAATTTTATTATTAATTATTGGAGGTGAATTTTTCCCATTTTTATTATTGCTACTATTATTTTCTTGATCCTAAATCTATCCCCTCCAAAATATCTAAATCCCCTACCTAACCCCTCACATCACTCCCCCTCACCCCTCACATCACAATCCTCTCTCTCTCCCACGAACAACACACCCTCCCTCTCAAATTCCCTTTCCTCTCTCTCTCCCCCACTTCCTCACTTCTCTCTCTCTCTCACTCGCTCTCAGCTCTCCTCCTTCTCCCTCTCGGCCTCCTCCCCATGGCCGCGGCCGCCACCATCTTCCACCACTGCCACCGCCTGCGCCACCATCACCCACCACTGTCACTTCCTACCGCCACCACCTCCATCTCTCCCTCTCTTGCTGTTTTCGGCGCCCGCCACCACCGCGGCCGCCCCGATCTCCACCGCAGCTGCCCCCTTCGCCATGGCCGCCTCCTCCCCGAGCTCCCTCTTCCCGGAGCCGCGTCCGCTGCCACTCACTGCAGCTACCACCATCGCCGTCGTTTCCATCTCCTCCGGCCGCCCAGGGCGTCGCACCCCCGTGGGTCGCCTCCAGCGCCGTCGTGACTTGGGCGCCGCTGCCATCACCTCCCTGGTAACCGCTCCCCTCTCTTCCCGTCTCCTTCGCTGGCGGCCGACTCGCCGTACCTGGCCGAGCTTCCCTCAGCTCCTCCGCCCCTTCATATTCTCTTCCCTCCGGCGAGCAGCCGCCGCGCACGGGGACAGCACCGCCTTGAGCGACGGGACGCCCCTGGGCCCTGCACTGCTCGAGCAGCGAGCTGGCCTCGGTTTGCGTGCTGCTCGGGCTGCGGGCCTCGGTGCACGTGCAGCCTCGAGCAGTGTGCTGCTCGGTCCGTGTGCTATCTCGATTCACGCCTCCCAGTTTTTGTGCACCCCGATCCACGTGCTGTCTCGGGCACCGTGCCATCTCGATTTGTGTACCGCCTCGATTTTCGTGTCTCGGCCTTTGTCCCTACCTCGTGACCCGTGCCGCATCGATTTACGTGTACGCACCAATTTGCGTGCCGTATTGATTTGTGTCACATTATATCTTGTGTTGCCTCGGTTTGCTTGCTCGTTCCGATTTACGTGCCGTATTGGTCTTGTGCCGTCTCGATTTGCGTACACGTCTCGGTTTACTTGCACGTTGTCTCCTGTTCATCTCGATCCTCGAGTCATCTCGATTCTCGTGTGCATTTCGATATACGTGCACATCTCGGTTTGCGTGCCCGTATCGGTCCGCGTGTCTCGGTTTCTATGCTAGATCCCTGCGCTGCTTGCGGGACCCGTACCATATAGTCTCGTGCCATTCTTCGTGATTTTCGTCATTATTTTATTATTTAATTCCAATGATTGTTTATTGTGTGTTCCGAAGACCTCGATTGGCGTGCAAGCTTGGATCATGATTGCCAAAGACTTGCTTACCTAGCCGAGCCCTCTAGGCAAGTATCCTTTGCTCATCGACGGCTCTTGCCCTCTCTCCTGGATTTTATTGCATTTAACTAATTTTGTACTTGTAAATAGTATAACCATGATTAGTGTAGCCCAGTAGTAGAACTGCCATGATGATAACTTAGGATAGCTTGGTCCGATACCGGGATAGACCGTATCGGACAACTCGGATGGGTCATCCACACCTCCGAGGACACGAGCATGACTTACTTGTACGGATTGTCCCCGTATGCCCCGTGTCCGACTCGCGGTCGGGTAACGGCTCTGGCTAACTATTCTTGTGGCTGTGATTGTGCTTGGGTTAGAACTATGGACATGTGCTGGGATGCTCCATGCGAGGCAATTTGTTGTTATATGTGTTGGCTTGGCGCCCAGTGCGCATTGTAGTGCTGCTGGAGGCCGGGACTTAGTGGTCTCGGGTTCGATTGGTTTCCAGTACGCTTCGTAGTGCTGCTGGATGTAGGTCCTAAAAAATCAAGTTGCACCTATCAACAAAGTCAGAAAATCAAGAAATGCAAGTTTCAAATGAACTGCGCAGACATCAGATTGCGCATCATTCCGATTGCGCACACCGGACTGCGCACACTTTCAACTGCGCAGACTGATGTGGCAATGTCATCATTATCTGACAAAATCAAATCTTTCTGACAGCTGACAGCACAAAGAACGAGGAGACTGTTCGTTTATTGTGCCGCACAGCGCTCGAGGACAGCTGTACATGCAGCGCAATCCAGTGCCTGCGCAATCTAGTGCCTGCGCAATCCATTTCAGCGCAATCCGAAGTCAGCGCAATTCATATGGCGCACTTCATCCTGACAATTGACAAAAGTACACGTGGCATTCATGCCATCAATTGCTCGTTATGTGGCAACTGTCTTCACACGATCATGCGTATTTCAATCAAATAATGCCATGTGTCCAAGACAGTTGGCCCACGACCAGACAACTGCCTGCGCAGTCTGATGCAGCGCAATCCAGTTCCTGAATAACTAAAAATTAGTTATTTCCAGAACTCTATAAATAGAGTTTCAAGTCTTCATTCAAGGAGATCAGATCAGATAGAGAGATCAGACATAAAGTTCAGAAATACCAGAGAGTTCAGGAGTTCTTGCCGAAGTGCTGCTGCATTCTTCCGAGGCTTTTGCCTTCAACTTCAGAGGCTAACGTCTTCAAAGTTCACATCGTCTAAAGGATAAAGCAATCGTCTTCTAGATTGGATTCCTACAGTTGTACTTTTCCACAATTCTTGTAATCTTTACAAAGTTTGTATCAATAAAGTTTCATACTTTTGTTTTTTGCAAACAAAATGGCGATTCTGCTGGGGACGACTTTCTCCTCTGACGAGGAAGTGACAACTCAATGTGACGTAGCGTCTATCGGGAAGACGCAGAAGACTCTGGTTGTGAAGGTCAACCAGACAGCCTATGAAGCCATGATCAACTCTAAGACCACTCCTCGCACTGCAATCACTTCTGCCATGAGCAAAGTGCGCCCAGTGTGGGTCTCCAAGACTGCTGCGCAGTCCATTAACTCTGCCAGCAAGACTGCTGCGCAGTCTGCCAAGAAGCTTGCTGCGCAGTCTGCTGCACAGTCTACAGTTGCTGCCACTAAGACTGTTGCACAATCTGTCTCAACTACTCATGCGCAATCTGCTGTTGCCAGTGCACAAGAGACTTCATATGCTGCCCTATCAAGGGGCAAGACTCCTCTGCCTCTGGCGCAGTTGGCTGCCAATCTTCCTGCGCAAACCAGCACTCCAGCAACTAGAGTGCACCCCAAACACTCTGTGGCCAGAACTTCTGATGCGCAAACCACATCTGTGGCCAGAACCAGAAAGTTCTTTGTCAAGGAATCTCCTGTGCAACCTGCCAGTGCGCCATCCACCCATGCGCAAACTGTGCCTGCGCAATCCAAGAGAGACAGCCCTTTGGCTAATCTCTCTTCTTCTCACAACAAAGGGAAGAGTGCTGCTCCTCTCAAACACCCGGTTGCTCCTGCGCAATCCACTGGGGGTAGTCTTTTGGCTATTCCTCCTCCTTCTTTCCAAAATAAAGGAAAATGCCCTTTGATCTTTTCTCAAACTTCCTCGTCCCATGACTTGGAAGACAACAGAGGAAAACGCTCTTTAGCTAACCCTTCTGTCACTCCCCGTTCCCAGTATACGTATTTTAATACATGTACTGATTAAATGTATTTATTTAATATTTATCATGTATTTTTTCGTATTTAAATCTCTTTAAATTCATGATAATTAAATTCCTGCAATTAATTCTGTATTTTACTTTCTGCTTTTATTTCTCTACTTTAGCTAGACTTGGGTTCGGTTTGGTTTGATTTAGTTAGTTGGTTCATCATGAACCGAACACCCCCACCTACCACCACCTTTTCATTTAAAGCCAACCCCCCTTTCTCTCTCTTCATTATTTTTCCTTCACCATTACTCTTCTTCTTCTTTCTCATTACTCTCTCCACCTACCAAACCCATAGGCAAGTACATCTTGCTTCTTCATGAGGACCCATTTTTATGGTTCCATTCTCTTTCTCTTGTGATTCTAAGAGAGTTTAGAACTTGGCATTTTTCGTTTTGAAGTTTTATTTTTAGTAGATCTAGAAATTAGCTATTTTCGGATTTTGGTGGTTTTGATCTATCAAACTTCTTTGTTTTTAAGTTTTGATGGTTCCATGTTGTAGAGAATTTTATTATACCCAATTTTGACCTTTGTAAAGTTGGATTTGGACTTATTTTGACCAAGTTATGGACTTTGAAGCTTTGGGTTCAAACCATGGAGTTCTTGCTGTTTGGAGAAGACAGTGAGCAGTGTATGCGAGCTTTTTAGCTTGCGCCACTTAGCTGCGTGCGCTCTTTAGCGCAGCGCAATCTGCCTCATACGCTGTCTTTTGACGGCGTATGGTCTTGTATACGCTACCTTGATGAGGAGTCGTATGGACTTGCATACGCTATCTTGAAGAGGGAGCGTATGGAGTACATACGCTGGCTTGGATAGTAAGGAGTCGTATGGAGTTCATACGCTGCCTTTTGGAAGCGTATGACTTTCGTACGCTGGCTTGAATAGTAAGGAGTCGTATGGAGTTCATACGCTGCCTTTTGGAAGCGTATGACTTACGTACGCTGGCTTGAATAGTAAGGAGTCGTATGGAGTTCATACGCTGCCTTTTGGAAGCGTATGACTTGCGTACGCTGGCTTGGATAGTGAGGAGTCGTATGGAGTCCATACGCTGCCTTGAAGAGGAGTCGTATGGAGTCCATACGCTAGCTTGACTTGAGCGTAGCTTGACCTGAGCGTACGCTGGCTTGAGCGTAGCTTGACTTGAGCGTAGCTTGACCTGAGCGTACGCTGACATGAGCGTAGGCTGACATGAGAGTAGCCTGCTTATCCTGGATCTTCTATAGCCCTGTATATTGATATCTTATTAGATATTTAACGTCCATTTTATATCCTTACGCCTTTTTGCATAAACTTGATATTAATCATGATATGCTAATATTTCTGTTAAATATAGATTGTTACGTAGGATGTACCATGTGTCGTGAATTGAGTTACAGATACCCCGATTGACTGGAATTAAACCCTGAGAGTTGTAGACTCGACCCCACTGAATACTAGTTGACTTTCATGCTTTGTCACCATTGATAATGATTGTGACCGTGACTAATAATTGATCGTGCGTTCCTAGTTGGAACTAAGAGACTGGCTAGTCGTCTTATTGAATTGAATGAATGAGACACGTTCATATTAATTATGAACCATTAAAATCGACTGGCTAATCCTGAATATTGGCATACAGGCACATGCAGGCTTCAATTCATTTATTATTTATTTATCTTACCAAAGAAGCATGTGTACTTTATGGTCAAGACATGATTACTCCGTGGTTAGTTTTGATTGTTGCATTACGCTATGTAAGACCTACAACCTGACGCACTGGTATCATTGTAGAGTTGCGCATACCGTACCCCATACGAAAGTACTCATTCTGAATGACCATGATCCACGGCATGGTACTTCACTCAACATAGAGACTATTAAGTTAAATAAAATAATGATTGCATGGAGGGAATGGATTTTCGAGTTCTTACATGGCAGCCCTCTTGGGACTAGTAGTGCCCGACAGGTCGGCTGGTCCCCACAGATACTGCAAACCTGCCACACGGGCACGGAGCGGTATCTGGTTATATTATTTATTGTATATTGTATATTAATGACGGGCGTCCCGCTGGGACTCGTCCAATTCATGATTGGCGCAATTGATTGACTGGGTAAACTAGCCTTGCTTGCACATAGTGAGAATTGAAAAATCTTTTATTGCATAATTCCAGGATAACTTGGAACACACAGTAGCAAGCCGTAGTAGTTGAATGGCCGTTTAAATTGATTTGTTTGTGTACTGTACCTACTCTGTTGCCTAACTAAGATGATCAGAATGTCAGGACATGACGGGCCAACTTCTGTCCTTGTTTGGTTGGGAGGTTGGTTCGAAGTGTCGTGATGTTATGAGAATTCTAGTGGCAAGCCGAGATCTATTTATCATATTTCTCATTACTGGTTTTAGTTCTCATGTCGTGCTTCCTTGTGGTACTTGCTATTAGAGGTCTAACCTCTCTGGTTTTGCATGGCCAGATTTAGAGCCGGTTCCCGAGGACTCAGCTTACTTCTACCTCCAAGATGGTCAACACTAGAGGGATGATCGCAGGAGGACTTGAGTGGGTTTCTTATTTCCCCGCTCATTTTGTTATCTACTTTATACCTTGCCGTTTGGCACCGACATGTTAGTCGGATCGTCTTGTTCTTACTTTTACATAATTGTAACTAAGTCAGGCTGCAGCTGATAACAATTGTGTATGCCTTGCTACATCATCTGGCTATGTTTTGTAAAGCCAGATATCAAAGAACATTTTGACTAAGCGTTTGGGACGCCTTACTGCTTTATCTTATATGTTCTCTATTTTTGTTTCTTGTTTGAATAATTGAGACAATAGATGTGAAGTGACCATAGTGAGACTTTCATGTAGTATGCACCCCCTCGTCTTGTAGACAGCATTGATCGTATTATACGGTATTCATCTACCCGTAATACGTAGCTGGCTGAGTTATTCCTCCGCTCTCCAGTATTCTGGTTCTGGGGCGTGACAAGGTTTTAGTGGTGGCCCATGCAGGTCTGATTTCAGACTTGTGGGGTGTTTTAATAGGATGTCTCAATCACACATATTTCCCCTTGATCTCACGATTCGTCAATTCTCAACTCTAGCTTGACATTCCAGTATCCTTTGAATTCATTGATCCTTCATGTCCGATCGTTTGATTGTTCTCTTGTCCCTTTTCTTAGGGGCACCTCGTCCGCACCTGTCAGAGCTGGACAGCAACATGGACAACCTGACCAGGATGGTCAGCAACAAGAGCCAGTACTAACTCAAGAGGCTACCCAGGAAGAAGTGATAGTGGAACCAGCAGCTGGATCGCAGTATCCGGATGTTCTACCACCACCGACAGTTCCACCTACCCAAGTGGACACACCAGCCCTTCTGGAGATCATAAGAGGGATGATGGCTACTCAGCAACACCAGATGTTAGCCCAACAGCGCATGCAAGCTCAGTTACAAGAGCAGAATGTACTACTCAACCAAGGGTTGCAGACAGCTTTGGAAAGAGGGGCAAGGCCGGATTCTGGAGCATCAACCAGATTTTGCAAGTTCGACCCTCGTCGTTTTGAAGGAACGGAGGATGCTATTTCAGCAGATGCATGGCTTAAGGATATTGAGGCTATCCTGACAGCAGCTAAGGTACCGGCAGAAGAACGTGTGGATCAGGTGAAGTTGATACTTCAGGATCTCGCACGTGATTGGTGGGAATCAGAGGAAGTAGGTATCAGACGTCCCGTTGCTTGGGACGATTTCACAGCAAGATTCAAGACAAAGTACTATGGAGTTGTGGCGCAGTTTGAGCTACAACAGAAATTTATCAACCTCAAACAGGCCGGCAAGACGGTAGATGCTTATGCAGTGGAGTTCTGCAGATTGAGTAGGTTTGCCCCAGAGATGGTAGCGACGGAGCGCCAGAGGGCTATGAGGTTTCAGCAAGGGTTTCATCTTGAGCTCTTGTAATTGATAGAAGGGCACAATTACCAGACTTTTGATGAGATATTGACGGCAACCCGGAGGCATGAGATCACCATTCAGAGGATCACAGTAAGGACTGGAGGTCAGAAGAGATCTCACAGTCAGCTTGAAGGAGGAGGGGGAGCAGCGCCCCGAACAACCGCAACATCCCTTGGCATTCGCATTCACGATGTGGCAATGCGAGGGCCAGCACCACCACCCAGGCAGCAGCAGCAACAGAAGAAGAACCAGCAACCCCCAGCGGGCTGTACTTATTGTGGGAAGATGGGGCACACTAGAGATGTGTGTCGGGCATTAAACGGACTGTGTTTGATATGTGGAAATCCAGATCATCGGGTTACCACATGTCCCATGAATTCGAGGTCAGGAGGACCAGGGCAACAGTTTCCTGCTCTGCCAGCACCAGGGGCAGGGCAGTATCGAGGGCCAGCGGTAGCAGTGAGACCATTGGCCCAGCGTCCGTTAATGCCGCAGGCTCAGATGTTTCGGCAGCAGGGACCGCCGATGCAGCAACACCAGCATAGACCACCCCAGCATCATCAAGGAAGGGGCCAGCAGCAGCACCAGGCTAGGCCACAGCATGGGAACCAGCAAGGAGGTCGAGGGCAGGCATTCACACTGTCCTTGGAGGAGGCATTAGCATCGGGAGATGTTGTGGCAGGTAACATTCTCGTCGCCTCATATCCCGCAGTAGCATTGTTTGATTCGGGAGCATCACACTCATTTATATCAGCACAATTTGCGACACGGCTAGGAATGGAGTTCGAGGCATTGCCAGGGAGGTTGAATATACTCACTGGCAATGGGCTCGTAGGAGTTAGTAGAGTTATTCTAGCGTGTAGTGTTGTAGTTTGCGGACATTCCTTACCCGCCCAGTTGATAGAATTTCCTGTTGGAAATTTCGACGTTATCTTAGGCATGGACTGGCTGAAAGACAGTCATGCGACAATAGATTGTCGTAGTGGGAGTGTATCTTTTGATATTCCAGGCATGAAGAGGTTCACCTTAGTCAGGTCAGAGGCAACTCAGCAAGAGCATGAGTAGTAACAGTAATGGAAGAAGTTCAAGTTCCGAAGGTAGTTGAAGAATTTCTAGACGTGTTTCCCGAAGAACTTCCAGGTCTACCACCGGTTAGAGATTGAGTTCAGCATAGAATTGGCACCTGGAACTAAACCAATATCAGATCGAGTTTACAGAATGGCGGATTTGGAGCAGGCCAAGGTGTATCAGCACATAGAGGAATTGAAGGAGAAGAAGTTCATCTAGGCTAGCATATCACCATGGGCAGAACCAGTGGTACTTGTGGGGAAGAAGGATGGATCATCCAGATTATGCATCGATTACAGGAAGCTTAACGCGGCGACAGTGAAGAACAAGTACCCACTACCAAGGATCGACGACTTGTTTGATCAGTTGAGCAGGGCTAGAGTTTTCTCCAAGATAGATCTTCGTTCAGGGTACCATCAAGTGAGGGTTCGAAAGGAAGACATTTCCAAGACAGCATTCAGGTCGAAGTATGGACATTATGAATTCTTAGTAATGCCGTTTAGTTTGACCAATGCTCCAGCTATATTCATGGATTTGATGAACCGCATCTTTATGCCATATTTAGATCAGTTTGTCGTGGTGTTTCTCGACGACATTCTTGTGTACTCTGCTAGTGAAGAGGAGCATGAAGACCACCTCAGGAAAGTGTTACAGGTTCTGAGAGAGAACCAGTTGTATGCCAAGCTCAGCAAGTGTGAGTTCTGGACGGATCATATTTCATTTTTGGGTCACATCATATCAGGAGCGGGAGTAGCAGTAGATCCCAAGAAGGTAGAAGCAGTAGAGAGTTGGCCAGTACCCAAGACCGTAGCTGATGTACGGAGTTTCTTGGGATTGACAGGATATTACAGAAGGTTTGTATCAGATTTTACAAGACTTTCAGCACCTATGACCCGCTTGACACGAAAGGATGTACCATTCGTCTGGTCGGCAGAATGCCAGGCATCATTTGAGAATCTGAAGCAGAAGTTGATATCAGCACCTATCCTTACATTGCCAGTTGGGCCCGGAGGTTTTACTGTATATTATGATGCGTCAGGTAAAGGACTTGGATGTGTCCTTATGCAACATGGGAAGGTGATAGCATATGCATCTAGGCAGCTTCGAGACCACGAGAAGAATTACCCAACTCATGATTTGGAGTTGGCGGCAGTAGTATTTGCTTTGAAGCTATGGAGACATTATTTATATGGTGACCGAGTGGACATGTACACAGACCATAAAAGTCTGAAGTACATCTTTACTCAGAAAAAGCTGAACATGAGGCAGAAAGATGGTTAGAGCTGATCAAGGATTATGACGTGGAGCTTCAGTATCATCCAGGCAAGGCTAATGTGGTAGCAGACGCTCTTAGCAGAAGAGGCGGCGCATTTATGTTGACAACGCAGAAGCACATCTTAGAAGACCTTCAGGAGATGGGCATCGAAGTTATACTTCCTAGTGATGTAGGAATTCTGGCGAGTCTACAAGTTCAATCCGACTTGGTAGGCAGGATCAAGGCAGCCCAGGCACAGGACCCAAGGATTCAGAAGCTTAGGGCAGAATGTGAGTCAGGGCTCAGAAAAGAGATGCAAATTCATGAAGATGGTACGCTTAGGTTTGGATCACGTCTATGTGTACCTAGTGGAGATATCAGACAAGAAATTATGACAGAAGCTCACAGTTTCCAGTATTCTATACATCCTGGAGGGACCAAGATGTACCAAGATATCAAGCAGCACTTCTGGTGGAACGGGATGAAGAGGGAGATAGCTAGGTTTGTTTCCCGTTGCTTGATATGTCAGCAAGTAAAGGCAGAACAGCAGAGGCCAGCTGGATTATTACAACCGCTTTCTATCCCGGAATGGAAGTGGGAGCATATTATAATGGACTTTGTGACCGGTTTACCGAGATCACCAAGTGGTAAAGATGCTATTTGGGTGATAGTAGACCGGCTAACAAAGGTAGCACACTTTCTTCCTTTCAGAGTAGGGCAATCTACAGAAAAGTTGGCGGAGTTGTACATGCAGCAAATAGTCAGGCAGCATGGAGTCCCTGTCAGTATTGTATCAGACAGAGATACCCGTTTTACATCACATTTCTGGAAGAGCTTACATCATAGTCTGGGCACCAAGTTAAGATTTAGCACGGCCTACCATCCACAGACGGACGGGCAATCAGAAAGGACAATTCAGACTTTGGAAGATATGTTGCGAGCTTGCACCCTAGATTTTGGAGGATCTTGGGAAAGCCACCTGTACTTAGTTGATTTTTCATACAACAACAGTTATCAAGCCAGTATCCAGATGGCGCCATTTGAAGCACTGTATGGTAAGAAGTGTAGGTCTCCACTAGCATGGGATGATATCGGAGAGAGGAAGATGCTGGGCCCAGAAATGATTGTTCAGACAGTTAAATTGGTTAAAGAAATTAGAGAGCGACTTCGAGTTGCACAGGATCGACATCGTCATTGGGCGGACCAACATCGTAGGCCGCTAGAGTTTTCTGTTGGGGACCACGTGTTTCTACGGATCTCACCTACCCATGGGGTCATTAGATTTGGCGTTCGCGGGAAGTTGAGTCCGCGATACGTAGGACCATTCGTTATCCTTGATAGGGTAGGCGATGTTGCTTATCGTTTGTCCCTTCCACCTTCGTTACGAGAGGTGCATGACGTATTTCATGTATCTCAGTTACGAAGGTATGTATCGGACCTAAGCCATATCCTTGATCATTCTGAGTTGGTTGTTGGTACCAACTTGTCTTACGAGGAGCAGACTGTGTCCATCTTGGACCGGAGAGAGAAGATACTCAAGAACCGAACAATTAGTCTTGTCCGGATTGCTTGGGGTCATCACTCATTAGGAGAGTCAATGTGGGAACGTGAGGATGATATCCGATCACGGTATCCACATCTGTTTGACTCACAAGGTATATTTCTTCCCGTGTACCTTGATTGTCTTAACTCCGCATGCTAGCCGCCCTATGAGTAGAATTACTTGATATCGTAGATTGTTAAATATAGATATGTTACTTGCTATGGACATTGTAAAATGATTGCTTGCTTAAATTGCTTGTACTAGTTTGGCCTTGATATTCCTATCCTGTTTGGATTTAAAATTTCGAGGACGAAATTTTTCTAAGGAGGGTAGAAATGTCACTCCCCGTTGCCAGTATACGTATTTTAATACATGTACTGATTAAATATATTTATTTAATATTTATCATGTATTTTTTGTATTTAAATCTCTTTAAATTTATGATAATTAAATTCCTGTAATTAATTCTGTATTTTACTTTCTGCTTTTATTTCTCTGCTTTAGCTAGACTTGGGTTCGGTTTGGTTTGGTTTAGTTAGTTGGTTCATCATGAACCGAACACCTCCACCTACCACCACCTTTTCATTTAAAGCCAACCCCCCTTTCTCTCTCTTCATTATTTTTCCTTCACCATTACTCTTCTTCTTCTTTCTCATTACTCTCTCCACCTACCAAACCCATAGGCAAGTACATCTTGCTTTTTTATGAGGACCCATTTTTATGGTTTCATTCTCTTTCTCTTGTGATTCTAAGAGAGTTTAGAACTTGGCATTTTTCGTTTTAAAGTTTTATTTTTAGTAGATCTAGAAATTAGTTATTTTCGGATTTTGGTGGTCTTGATCTATCAAACTTCTTTGTTTTCAAGTTTTGATGGTTCCATGTTGTAGAGAATTTTATTCTACCCAATTTTGACCTTTGCAAAGTTGGATTTGGACTTATTTTGACCAAGTTATGGACTTTGAAGCTTTGGGTTCAAACCATGGAGTTCTTGCTGTTTGGAGAAGACAGTGAGCAGTGTACGCGAGCTTTTTAGCTTGCGCCACTTAGCTGCGTGCGCTCTTTAGCGCAGCGCAGTCTGCCTCATACGCTGCCTTTTGGCGGCGTATGGTCTTGTATACGCTACCTTGATGAGGAGTCGTATGGACTTGCATACGCTATCTTGATGAGGGAGCGTATGGAGTACATACGCTGGCTTGGATAGTAAGGAGTCGTATGGAGTTCATACGCTGCCTTTTGGAAGCGTATGACTTGCGTACGCTGGCTTGAATAGTAAGGAGTCGTATGGAGTTCATACGCTGCCTTTTGGAAGCGTATGACTTGCGTACGCTGGCTTGAATAGTAAGGAGTCGTATGGAGTTCATACGCTGCCTTTTGGAAGCGTATGACTTGCGTACGCTGGCTTGGATAGTGAGGAGTCGTATGGAGTCCATACGCTGCCTTGAAGAGGAGTCGTATGGAGTCCATACGCTAGCTTGACTTGAGCGTAGCTTGACCTGAGCGTACGCTGGCTTGAGCGTAGCTTGACTTGAGCGTAGCTTGACCTGAGCGTACGCTGACATGAGCGTAGGCTGACATGAGAGTAGCCTGCTTACCCTGGATCTTCTATAGCCCTGTATATTGATATCTTATTAGATATTTAACGTCCATTTTATATCCTTACGCCTTTTTGCATAAACTTGATATTAATCATGATATGCTAATATTTCTGTTAAATATAGATTGTTACGTAGGATGTACCATGTGTCGTGAATTGAGTTACAGATACCCCGATTGACTGAAATTAAACCCTAAGAGTTGTAGACTCGACCCCACTGAATACTAGTTGACTTTCATGCTTTGTCACCATTGATAATGATTGTGACCGTGACTAATAATTGATCGTGCGTTCCTAGTTGGAACTAAGAGACTGGCTAGTCGTCTTATTGAATTGAATGAATGAGACACGTTCATATTAATTATGAACCATTGAAATCGACTGGCTAATCCTGAATATTGGCATACAGGCACATGCAGGCTTCAATTCATTTATTATTTATTTATCTTACCAAAGAAGCATGTGTACTTTATGGTCAAGGCATGATTACTCCGTGGTTAGTTTTGATTGTTGCATTACGCTATGTAAGACCTACAACCTGACGCACTGGTATCATTGTAGAGTTGCGCATACCGTACCCCGTACGAAAGTACTCATTCTGAATGACCATGATCCACGGCATGGTACTTCACTCAACATAGAGACTATTAAGTTAAATAAAATAATGATTGCATGGAGAGAATGGATTCCCGAGTTCTTACATGGCAGCCCTCTTGGGACTCGTCTAATTCATGATTGGCGCAATTGATTGACTGGGTAAACTAGCCTTGCTTGCACATAGTGAGAACTGAGGAATCTTTTATTGCATAATTCCAGGATAACTTGGAACACACAGTAGCAAGCCGTAGTAGTTGAATGGCCGTTTAAATTGATTTGTTTGGTTCCCCGCTCGTTTTGTTATCTACTTTATACCTTGCGGTTTGGCACCGACATGTTAGTCGTATCGTCTTGTACGTACTTTTACATAATTGTAACTAAGTCAGGCTGCAGCTGATAACAATTGTGTATGCCTTGCTACATCATCTGGCTATGTTTTGTAAAGCCAGATATCAAAGAACATTTTGACTAAGCGTTTGGGACGCCTTACTGCTTTATCTTATATGTTCTCTATTTTTGTTTCTTGTTTGAATGATTGAGACAATAGATGTGAAGTGACCATAGTGAGACTTTCATGTAGTATGCACCCCCTCGTCTTGTAGACAGCATTGATCGTATTATACGGTATTCATCTACCCGTAATACGTAGCTGGCTGAGTCATTCCCCCGCTCTCCAGTATTCTGGTTCTGGGGCGTGACACCTTCTTTCCAAAACAAAGAAAAAAGCCCTTTGGTCTTTTCTCAATCTTCCTCAGTTTTTACCGTTGAAGATCAATCTGAATGTGCTCCGGCATCAGTCAATACAAAAACTCTTTCAAACAAGGATTCTTCTCTCCATGTTAAAAGAACTTGTACTGATCAGAGAGGTATTCTGCCTACCCCGGTAGCAGAATTCCAGGATCTTCCAACCCTCAAAATCTTTCGTTCAAGACAGGAAAAATTGCTGGTGTCTCAAACAGAAACCCCTGGGGGTGAGTTTGCAGATCTAAGAACTTATCTCAACAGGCAACTTCGGTGAAACGCAAGCAGCCAATGCCGAAGACCAAACATCATCATAAACAAACTTCCAGGATCAAGAATCCGGACACTTATGCCAATGAAATGAGCACCTCCCTGTACACTCAAGGGACGGAACATTTGAAGAACCGGAACCATGTTCCGAATGTTATCAAAGAACATATCCCTCGAACTTTTCCTCGTCCCATTGCTGTTCCTGATCTCCGAGAACACCTCAAGCAAAAATGGGACATCGTCCCAATATCCCTAGTGCAACCACTTGGACATCACTGTAACCACAAAGTTGTCATCAAGTGTTGTTGTCAAACAACAAGATGATCTGTCTTCGATCGTCTGAACTTTCCTAACTCTCAACCTATGTCTGAAGATGAAGATGAGGTTTTGTACGCCTCTGTCAACATGACTTCCAGAGACACTGGGGGTAGGAAGTGCTCTAAGCACGGGAAGCCTCGCAAGCCAAGCCAGCGGTATTTGGATCTACTCCAAGAATCCTCTGAAGGAGTATTCCAACATACCCGTTTTCGAAGCCGAGACACAATCGGTCAAAGGAATCTTCAAGATCCTTCTGGTCGTTTCCTTCCTTCTCACTCAGGAGATGATTCTTTCTCCGATTATGATGTATACAGCGAAAGCTCAGAACATACAGTGTCCTCCACTGTACCCAGAGAAGTGACAGCTTATGTTGTCAATGAAGATCCCGACGCTTCCAGTTCAGCTAGTCAAGAACAAAGAATAACTGCACTAGAAGATAAGTTGAAGACCATAGCTGAGATGGTCGCAAGTATGCATTCCATCATTGTGGCCCAGCACACAGTACCACCGACTGTACTGCCTGCAAATCCTAAAATCATAGCATCGTCGGTGCCTGTCAATGCTGGATTGGGGGTAGCACCTACTCAAATACATCCTGTATAAGTCCAACCTACACCCAGTTAGTCAGGTGCTGGGGATAGTGCTTATCATGCTGTTCCTTCTCCTAACACTGTACTTCAGCCTGCTCCTTTTACATCAGTGGAAGATGCCAATGAAGCTGTGAAGCTCCCGCGAACTCAGTTCGAAGCTTTCAAGGAGAAGGACAACTTGCAGAGGTTGGGGATCAAGCAACCTTACCCAGTTGAATGGAAGGAAGTTCCGTTTCCTCCGAAATACAAGATCCCGACTATCTCGCTGTTTGATGGCAGCACATCTCCCAGTCAGTTCATCAACCACTTTGAGGTTATGACTGTTCAACTTCAACCAAATGACGCACTTCTTACCAGAGTATTCGTCGGCTGTTTAGCTGGCGTAGCATACGATTGGTATAGAAGCTTGCCCGATGGTTGTATTACCTCCTTCTCTGGCTTAAAGCAAATTTTCTTAGAACGATTTTACGAGGGGATCAACAACATGACTATGTCAGCCTTCAATAAAATCAAACAAAAGCATAATGAAACTGCTGAGAGTTTCATTGAAAGATTCCGCCGGGAAGCTTTGAAAATGCCACCAGGAACTCCGGCCGCTGTCACCATAGACACCTGCAAGGCAAATCTATTGCCTATCATCAGCATGTGGACGAGGACTACTCAATTCCAAGATTGGCCATCCTTCATTGTCAACGCTAAAGCAGCTGAAGTTAGCGTCGACAAATTCAAGCAGCTAGGGGTACAAATGTCTAACCCCGACCGGGATGAACATCAAACATCAGGTGGTGGCAATCGCCAGAACAACCGTAAACCAAAAGAAACTTTGAACATTAATTTGAATAAGAACAAAGAATCTTTGGCGATCAACATAGCTCCTCCTACGTCTACTTTCACTCCTTCTGCACCTCCACCGAGAGAACCTCGTCCTAAAGTAGAGTATTCTTTTGACGAGAATGACACTGCTATTATCTTTGATTGCTTAATCAAATGCAATAAAATCCAACTTCCAGATCCCAAGAAGCCCGATGAAGTCGGTAAGACTGATCATCCCAAGTACTGTGTCTATCACAGGTTCATCGGACATCCCATTCGAGCATGTTATGTGCTCAAAGGCAAAATTCAGGAGCTGGTCAACGCTGGTGTTGTCACTCTACAACAAGACGAGAAGACTGTTACCGCAAACATGGTATCAGTTCAGTTTGGTGACTTCCCTCCGCAGATGGTGCAACATGGTGTCATTCCTATCCCCAAGGCTACTCTTGAGATTGAGAATCTCCCTCCTCCACAAAGTGAAGGTCTCGTCCCCTTGTCTCTTGACAATGGCGAGATTATGTGGATTCATCCGGATCTTGCTTCAGAATTTGAACTTCCCTCTTCCTCCAAGAAGAAAGGTCGCTCCAAGGGCAAGACAAAGATTTGCAATATGGTGTCTTTTGACCCCATAGTTGATGAAGAAATCTTGCTAGGCACCAGATCAGGAAAAGCCTATCTGAAGGAGTACCCTGAAGCCCAAGAGAATCCTGCTTCTTCCTCTGAGCCTGCTCCAGTGCAGCCTGCTTCTACTGAGGATATTCCTACTGCGTCCTCACCAGTTGTGATACCCATTCCTCCCAAACCGACGGTCGCTGACAAAGGCAAACAGCAAGTCCGCTTCGACAAACCTTTGAAGAAGTCATCTCCTTCTGGACTTGAAAAGCCTTACAACTTTGACATCTTGGCTCAATTGGCCAATACACCGACCCGGTTGTCAATCTTCGAGCTCTTACGCCTCTCTAAAGAGACTCGGGAAACTTTGAACGAAGCTCTCATGCAAGCTGAAACCTGCTTAGCTCTTCTGAAGAAGCCAAAAGCAGAGCCAGTTTTTTGTCTTCATTGTCATAGTGTGTTGGAGTTAATTCCAAACATAACTTTCACTCAAGATGACATGTTGATGGAAGACAACAGGCACGATCGTCCTCTTTACTATACGGGATATGTCGACTCGATGAAAGTCGATCGTATTCTGATATATCCAGGGTCTGCTCTCAGCATTATGCCGAAGGCAATGTTGGATGTACTAAAGATCCCAGTGCATAGTCTCTCCAGTACAATCACCACCATCATTGGGTTCAATCAGGGAAGGAGTGAACCTCTGGGCAAGATTCGTCTAAAACTCCAAATAGGCAATCTTCGCACAAAAGTTACCTTCTACATCATTGACAACCACGGTTGTTCTTACAATGTTTTGCTGGGAAGACCATTTCTGCACGAGCATAACATTGTCCCTTCGACTCTCCATCAATGTTTTAAATATGTTGATGACAATGGAGAGGTGCAAAAGGAGGTTGCTGATCTCTATCCTTTCAAAGGCATTGAAGCATACTGCAATGATGCACGTATGTACAAGGACGAATTCATGAAGGTTGTCCTGTCTCTGGACACTGAAGCAGAGCAAGAAACAGTGCCTAAAGATACCCTCACCATTCCTGTCAAAGGGCGTGTTTCCCGTCCTCAATCCTCCAAGCTACTGGCTATTCACTTGCCAGTTCAAAAGCAATCAAGTGATGATCAGGACAAAAGGGAGCTCACCTCTTCTGAGCCGCTTGTTATTGACTTACGTCGTAACAAAGATAAAAAGCAGCTCACTTCTTCTGAGCCACTTGTTATAGATATATCTCATAACAAGGAGAAAAGGGAGCTCACCTCCTCTGAGCCGCTTGTTATCGACCTCCGTCGTAACAAAGCTAATCCTCCTCCACGTTCTTCTTCTCCCCCTCTTGTAATCAATCTGACTAAGCCTGCTAAGGCTGAAGGTCCTGCTATAAATACCAATGTACAAATCAATGAAAAAGCATCTACTTTCCAGTATACTGATGTCATTTATCATGCTAAATGCTATTTGGATATGTTTGATAGCTTTCAGTCATTTACAATGGGAGTTGTGCAATCTCTTCAAACAAAAGTTTCATGTGAACACCCAAAGGATTCATATCGTATTGTTCCCGCTCGTAAGAAAGGCGAGAGTCCAATACTTTTTAGTAAAGGACCGGAACAACAATTCAGCTATACGGATGATAGCAAAGTTATCGACACGGGACATCTTCAACTCCGTCGTTACAGTCAACAATCAAAAGACATCATCCTGAAGATGGGTTACGACTTCAAGAGCGGCCTCAACTACGGTAAAGGTAGAAAAACTCCTCTCCGTACAGCTGTTCCAAAAGGAAAGTCAGATATGTACTACAGCAGGACCAAAAGAGGTCTCGGATATGCTTCTCCTCCGATGTTATCCCCAGCAGGCTCTGAATCTGATAGCGAGGAGCGTTCTAACTCTTCTGATTCCAGATCATGGGATTCTGATACCAGCATCGGACAAGTTCATCGATTGACTATGTCTTCTAACATGGTCTCCGTCGAACTTCCAGAAGGCTATGACGAGGATATTGAAGAAAGTTCTGAAACAGATCCTTGGGCTCAACGAATGGATACCCAATGGGAACTCCGATTCGAACAAAGAGAACCTCCTACCGAAGATCAATTGGTTCAAATTGATGTAGGAGAGAGCGGGTCACCTCGTCCAATATTCATCAGCAAGAACCTTCCAGAGGCAGACAAGCAAGAATTAATTCTTTTGATTAAAGAATACATTGATGTCTTTGCCTGGAGCTATGAAGACATGCCAGGACTAGATCTTAAAGTTGCTACTCATAAACTGAACATCTTGCCGAATGCAAAACCGGTCAAACAACAACAACGGCGTTTCAAGCCAGAAATGATGGACACAATTGACGATGAAGTCAAAAAGCTCATAGCTTGCGGCTTTATCAGAGAAGAGCAGCATCCTGATTGGGTAGCTAATGTTGTCCCAGTTCTAAAAAAAACTGACAAAGTTCGAGTCTGCATCGACTTCCGGGATCTTAATGAAGCATGTCCAAAAGATGAATTTCCCCTACCTATCACGGACGTCATGATCGACAACACCAGTGGATTTGAAAGAATATCTTTCATGGACGGATTCTCCGGATATAATCAGATTCGGATGAATCCTGAAGATGAAAAGCATACTTCTTTTCGCACTCCTCGTAGAGTCTACTGCTATACTGTAATGCCGTTTGGTCTCAAGAACGCTGGTGCAACATACCAATGAGCAATGAGTACCATCTTTCGAGATCATTTGCGCAAGACTGTCGAATTCTATGTTGACGATATTGCTGTCAAAAGTCGTCTGAAGGAAGATCACATCCAAGACTTGAGAACTATCTTCGATCTCATGCGCCAACATCAATTCAAAATGAATCCCACCAAGTCATTCTTGGGTGTCTCTAGTGGCAAATTTCTCGACTTCGTTATTACCTCTAAGGCTATACACATGGATCCCGAGAAGATCAAAGCCATTCAAGAGATGCGTCCTCCACGCAACCTAAAAGAGCTACGAGGATTCCAAGGTCGACTTGCGTACATCAGGAGATTCATTTCGAATCTGTCTGGATGCTGCAGACCATTCACTCAACTCATGAAGAAGGGTGTCTCTTTTGTTTGGACCGAAGAATGTCAACGAGCATTTGACGACATCAAGCGGTATCTCATGAATCCACCGGTCTTGGTGCCACCAATCTCTGGCATACCATTCTTAATGTATGTCCGTGCTATGGATCATTCATTGGGTGCTTTACTTGTCCAAAAGAACAAAGAAGGCCACGAAAAAGCTATCTATTATCTCAGTCGTACTATGATTGGTGCTGAACACCGTTATAGTCCGGTCGAAAAAGAATGCCTAGCTCTTATGTTTGCTGTTCAAAAGACTCGGCATTACATCATTGGCCAAACTATTCATGTCATATCCCGAGTTAATCCTCTTCTGGTACTCATGAAGAAGCCTAGCACACTCAATTCTCGGCTGGCTACATGGGCCATTCTACTAGCCCAATATGACATGGTATATGTTCCTCAAAAATCTGTCAAAGGTCAAGCACTGACGGATTTCTTAGCAGCCCATCCTGTTCCAGAGACATCCAAACTCTACGATGAAATTCCAGATGAGACTTTGGAATCTAATGCAGTCTCTGAAGAATTTCCTACTTGGTGCCTATTTTTTGACGGTGCATCCAGAATTGGACCCAATGGTGCCATTGTCGCAGGAGTTGGAGTTGTCCTTGTTTCTCCAGACGGGTCAGTTATCCAAAGAGCCTACTCTCTATATGAGCCCTGCTCCAACAACGTGGCAGAGTACAATGCTCTACTCATTGGCCTTCAGCTAGCCAAACAACTAGACGTTGAGTATCTTGAAGTTTATGGTGACTCTAAGCTGGTTGTTAACCAGGTTAGAGGGACTTATGAAGTTCGCCATCAAGATCTAGTGCCTTACTTTGAAGCGGCAATCAACATGGCTACATCATTCAAAGCCTTCTTTATTGAATATGTACGCCGAGCTTGCAATACTGAGGCAGATGCTTTGGCCAATCTTGCAGCAGTCCTAGCCATCCCTATCAGAAGACAACAGGTGGTGGTCATCTCTAATCGAGAATTGTTCTGCGTCGAAAACAATCGTAATATTGAGTTCAGTAATCTTACTGAAGTCAATGTTATCAGTGAAGATTGGAGAACTCCCTTCATCGACTTTGTAGTTCATGACATTCTCCCTGGAGATCCCAAGGAGGCTACGAGTGTTCGTCGGCGGTCTCTCCGTTTCTATTACAATCAGACCACCAAAACTCTCTACCGGCGGACTTATGATGGCCTACTCTTGCGCTGTCTAGCTGGTGATGAAGCAAAGCAAGTACTGCGTGAAGCTCACGACGGTGTCTGCGGAGCACATCAACCTGGTCCTAAGCTACAGGATCGTATCCGACGCATGGGTTACTACTGACCCTCTATGGTATCTGATGCCATCGATTATGCAAGGAAATGTCGAGCTTGTCAAATCTATGCAGATTTTATTCATCAACTTTCAGAATTTCTGTATCCGACGGCTGCTTCCTGGCCTTTTGAAGCTTGGGGTATGGACATTATAGGTCCTATCAATCCTCCTTCTTCTAGAGGATATCGGTTCATACTGGCAATAACCGATTACTTCTCAAAATGGGCTGAAGCTATACCTTTGGCTGAAGTTAAGACCAACAGTGTCATTAATTTCGTCAAACACCATGTCATCTATCGATTTGGTGTACCTCGAAGAATCATCCATGACAATGGACCACAATTCATCAGCCAGAAATTTACCAAATTCTGCGATGATCATCGGATTGACAATGTCGCTTCGACAGCTTACAATCCTGCTGCTAATGGATTAGCTGAAGCTTTCAACAAAACCATCATTAAGCTCCTCAAGAAGTTTGTATCTTCTAACAAACGAAACTGGAGTGAAAAGCTTGGTGAATGTCTTTGGGCCTATCGAACTACGGTCCGCAATCCCACAGGCTTTACACATTTCTCTTTGGTGTATGGTTGTGAAGCAGTTCTTCCTCTGGAACTTCAAATTCCTTCTTTAAGGATTGTCATTGCTAATGAACTCACTACAGAGAACAATGATCTTCTCCGACTTCAAGAATTAGAAGTGCTCGATGAAAAGCAGCTATTGGCTCAACAGCATATTGAGTTATATCAAGCCCGCATCTCGAAGACTTTCAATCGCAAAGTTAAAATCAGAGCCTTTCAACAAGGAGAACTTGTTCTAACAGTAAGATGTCCCATGACTATGACTCACTCGAGCAAAGGCAAGTTCGATGCGAAGTGGGAGGGACCTTACGTTGTCAGCAAAGTCTTTTCAAATGGAGCCTATCAACTGTCAGAGTTAGACGGTCGAGTTGCAATGATGCCTATCAATGGCAAATTCCTCAAGAAATATTATGTATAAATGTAACAGAAATTTATGTAAATAAGATCAGACAATTCATAAATAAAGTTTGATTTTTATTTCATCATAAGTGATGTTACATGATATCAAGGAAGATCATTGTCGTCCTTCTCAACATTGGGACGCGGACCATTGCCATCTTTATCAAAGACGCAATCAGTAAAAGAATCGAGAACATCCTTGCTCGAGCCTACCAGGAACTTGCAAGCAGCCATTCTCATGGTCTCTTCCTCTTCAGTCTTTCCTGGTTCAAGTAGAAAATCCAGGATATCCCGCGGTGGTTTGGGTGCGGACGAACCTTCGCCTGCTTCCGTCTGCTTTGGCTGGACTGGTTCGGCAAGACGTTCTTCAATGCCCGCTTCAACCTTTGGGGTGACTTCAGCCTTCTTGGATGCATCTCCGGACGACATCTTTATATTGAAAAGTGGAAATGGTTATTCCTTCCAGATTTCTGTTCTATTTATAGACAGAGATTCTCAAGACAACAAAACGACACAATCATCCGACGGTTCGCCCATTCGTTCATTATCATCATCTGACGGTTCGCCCGTTCATTAATTCACCCGACGGTTAGCCCGTTCATCATCATCTGATCGTTCATCCGTTCATTATCATCATCTGACGGTTCGCCCGTTCATTAATTCACCCAACGGTTAGCCCGTTCATTACAATCATCTGACGGTTCGCCCGTTCATTCACATTCATTTGACGGTTCGCCCGTTCATTCAGCATCATCTGACGGTTCATCCGTTCATTCACATTAACCCGACGGTTCGTCCGTTCATTCATTATCAGCATCTGACGGTTCATCCGTTCATTATCATCATCCGACGGTTCACCCGTTCATACGACGGTTTATCCGTTCATTACATTCATCTGACGGTTCACCCGTTCATTCAATTCATCAGATGGTCCATCCATTTATCCCGACGATTCATTTCGTTCATTTATTTTATTCACACCTTTTGACGATTCATTTTCGTTCATTATCCATACCAGCAACTTGTCGTCTTCGATTAAGTTGTCTATTTTGAAGTAATAATATTCGACAAATTATATTCTGCCACGTCCATATTACTTCTGAGCAGATATAATGAATATAATTATTTTCTACAAAATTATCAAGAAATATATCATGTCATGTACCTCGGAATATATTTTCTATCGCTATTATTTATATCTAAATAAGATATGCAAGAAATAATAGAGCCACAACAAAATGTCTTTTATTGATCAAAATTTAAGACATTACATACATAGCCTAAGGAAAGACAAGAAGATACAAGACGTTCTTTCTACTGAGACGGAAGCATCATCAGATTAGTAATCTGTTGTTTCAAAATCTGTAAGCGTTCTTCGCGAGATGCCATCACTCTCCTCCTGGCCTCTTCCATCCCAGATTCTTCATTAAAAATGGGCATAGTTACCATTCGGCGAGTGATTTCCGTATCATGAGCTGCTACATACTCGTTTCTTTTCTGAGTTAGAGCATCAATTTGTTGGACTGCAGTCTGATGCTCTGTAACTTCATTTTCTAGTTCCTCTTCGAGACGAGCAATTTCTACTCTCAGCTCGACAATCCTTCTCTCTCTTCTCTCAGCAGTTGAGATCACCGATTCCAACTTGGAATTATATTCAGCAGATTTAGTAGTATAGGCATCCAAGAGGTTCTGGAGATTCACTCTTTCAATTGCAGCTGCCTGAGCCATTTGTTCAAACTCTGCCTGCACTAAAGGTTCCACTTCCCCTTTGTTGAGATCTTTATAGTTCTTTATAGAGATCTTCAACTCATTCAATATATGGTCAAGGAAAGTGGCCTGAGCCTCATCACCTTGCTCCCGGATGGCCTTCACCAAGAAAGAGGTCGGACCTCTAACCATGTAAAAATCAGCATCTTTTTTGTCCATCATTCTATTGATCAGAGGTCCCAAGGACTCGAAGAAGCATTTGGTGAATGATTGGATGACAAGCTGATTAATCGCCAGAGCACCAGGAGTTGCAGCTACTCCTGTTGATGACGAAGCAGCAGGACGCTCAATTTCTCGTATCTGAGCAGCATACTTTTTGAATAAGGGAACCAAAGTGGAGCTGGTTGCTCCTCATGGTTGTTCCTCTGCAAAATCTAATACTGTCACTTTGCCTGTCATTGGCTATTGATAAAGAGAATCAAAAGTGAAAACAGTCTTACCATGGGTGGATCTAGCAATAAGCTTATCATCTGCAGGAACAGACTTTAGCTGAGCAGAAGTAGCCTCAGACACTATGGCCTGGCTACTTCCTGCTTCAGAGCCACAAGATAAATGGCGGCTGCTACTGGAAATTGTCGTTGCCAGTACTATGTCTATGCATGTTGGAGGAGCAGAAGAGGATCCGAGTTCTGTATGGATAAAAGTAACGATGTTAGCTATCAAGTTATTTATTAAAAGAAGATCGCTAATTTCATTATAATACCTTCGGGAACAGCAACTGGAGTTTCCTCCAAATCCACCTCTTCATCAGCAGTCTCCTCTGGAGATCTCGGCACCTCAGCCTCCTTTTCAGGAGTCAGAGTGTCTTGGGGGGATGTCTGGATCTCAACATTCTCTTCCGAATTTTGTGTCTCATCAGCAGCTTCTGATGAGGTGCTCTCCTCGTTCTCGCTGTCTTCGGGAGCCTCTTCACTAGCAGCATCAGCGGTATGATCAGCTTCTTCTTGATAACCGAAGTCACAGCCATATAAAGCTTCGATCATCAAACGATCTTCTTCCGCAAGGGTCGCTCCCGGTGTGGCAGGAAGATGAGTTTCCGCTGCTGTTGGCAATGGAGATTGCAAAGGTTCATGCTCTGTTTCTGCAATATTGTCTCTAGGCTCTATGGCCTCATCTCTCCGGTCGATCTCTTCTCTCTCTTCAATATCCTCTGTTCTGGACTAGGAGTTTTATGTCCAGCATCAGAAACAGGAGTTGGAGATGGCATAGTGAGCCCAGCTGCAGCGTCTATCACGATCGAAGACAAAACTTGTCTTCTGCGGACCAACCTTTTCTTCCTATGCAGAGGTCTCTCAGGACTCTACGTTTATTGCTTCGACTTATTTTTGAACAGAGGTCGGTGTGGCAGCTTCTTCCTGCTGAATTGTCTCGGCCAGCTGCCGAGATTGAGATCTGGTAGTAATCTTTTCTGAAGAATGATCCAAGATCAGTTTCTTCTTCGCAGCTGGGACGGAAGGCTCCTCTCTCCTTCTCTTCTTGGCTGGAGATTTAGCAACCTTCAAAGAAACACGCGGTGGCGCGTTAACCTCTTCAGGGAACATAGCATCCCTCGAAACTTCTAAGGGTGCATCCACTGGCTCGTGCACCTCATCATTACCTGGAAGTGACATGATGACTCCTTCCTTCTTTAATCTCGTTGCAGACGCGAAGCTATCCGCAAGATTGAAGTTCTCGGCAAAAGTGTTCGATGATGTATAAAACACCGAATATGTGAACAGCATACGAGGGCCATGATTACTATTCACCGGCATCGAGAATGTTACTTTCGTATCTCGAGCGTTGTAATAATCCCAAGCTCGGGCTCCATCTATCAAGAAACCTTTTCCTTGTAGGCATGAGATAGCATTACCTACGTGGAATTGGTCATATCCAAACTGCCGAGCAAACCGGCTGGAAAGATATGGCTCCAAGTAACATTCTTCTTCAAACCGATATACCAAGTGGGATGGTCGAATTGTCTTCGACCAATCAAAAGCTGTACGGCTCAAAGGTTTCATCTTTGAGTCAACCATGTTGGTCGGCATTTGTTCATATCCGGCAGGAGGAGGAGTGCAATAGAAGTTCCATCCTTTGCCAAGGTTCAAAGCATATCTGCAATCTCTCAAGGGAGTGTATTTCCACTTACCATAGGAGAATCTTCGCAAAAAGCTGCCACTGACTGGTCCCATGTCGGGGTCCATCAAAGTAGGATGGTGTAGAAGCAACCACCCGAACAGATAAGTATATGGCAATTCTAGCCGAGGAAACTCTTTCTCGCCCTTAGCTTTCAGCATCAATTCGACGTACAGGCGGAGACTGGCATTCGTTCTACAAGTCATCGCCGATAAGAGATCCATCTTGTAGCCGAAGACTAATCGAACGGCAGCAAAAAGAACACCGCAATGGAAGCGGTCTACGACACTTGCTCCGGGAACGACGAATCGGCGGAGCCAGTATGTCAAAAAACCTGCCAGTTGGGCTTCTTTTGACATAAATCGATATCCAACTCTCATATAACTCTCGAGAATGTCTCCTTTCTTTAGAGGAGGACATTGATGATCGTCCTTGATCTCGACATCCAAGTCACCACTTCTCTCCATTAACTTCACCACCTCAGTGCTGCTCAGTGGTTTAAAGAAGTCAGGATAGCAGTTGTCATATTCCTTGGTTTTCTTTTCTTCAATATGGTTGAGGAACAGATAAGGCAACCATTTGGACGAATAGTAGGTACCAGATGTACCACTTTTGTAAAACAAAGAGCAGATTTTATAATGACACAGCAGTTCTTCGAAAACTTCTACCATGGCTGCGTTCTCTTTTCGAAGTTTGTCCAACTCATCATTAGTTGGAACAAATTCCTCATACGGGGCATCCCCCATCGGCAGGTAAGAGATGTACTGCATCTCGTGAAGGGAAAACTCGATCTCTCCGCAGGGAGTCATAAAAGTCCCTGTCCTGTAGTTGTATCTTTCTGCTAGAGCCAGAAATAGATACGAATTGGGGGCAAAACCGTAAACAGTGGCATGTACTGCTTGATACAAGTTAATCTGCTGAAGTTTGTCTTCAAACTTAGTCAAAACCCAGTTTGCTATACAACTCCATCTCTTATAGTCTGGGTTCACCAGTCCAGTTAATCTGAGGTCTTGATCTGGATACCTCCCTTCAACCTTCGCGAACTCATTCGCGAATATTGGAACTCTCACGGACAATAACAAAGAAGAATTTTTCGGCGGAATACAACCGGGCTTTAAACCTCTGAGCAAGACACTGTATCGTTCCGAAGAACTGTAGAACATGTCTTTCTTGTTAGGCCCCTTCTTCACATAAATCTTTCCTGGACGGGCATCCTGAAAAGGTGTGAGATTCCATTCCATTTTCCTCGGATAGCTTGCATGAGCATATCGAGATAAGGGGAGACAGCGGGAGACATCTGGTATCGAGATTGTCTTGTCTTTCTGTTGGACAATCCGTTCTTCCATCCGTGGCCTTGGCTGAGAGCTCTTCTCAAAAGCTTTGCTAAACAGAAATAGGAGCTTCTTGTGAATGATGGCATCTGCCGACTCCAAAGGTTGCCCATTCATCAGACATAACAGGGTTACATTATCTTGGGTTACCAAGATAGCTTGGCGGGAAGCTGGCAGATCATATTGTGGAAAGTGCACATGGGACAGGTCCTCTTTGAATTCCGATTCTGAAAGAGTTCCTATAAAGTTCTCATACCCTGGATCTTCTCTGGTATTAACTGCATCAAACAGAGAAAACAAAAATTCAGCACAAGAAAAAATCAAGGATGCAACCATCAGACTACACAACCATCAGATTGCACAACCATCAGACTGCGCAACCATCAGATTGCGCATCCATCAGTTTGTGCCAGCATCAGATTGTGCTGGCAATCCTGCACAAATCAGCAGATTGCGCTGACTTTTGTCAGCACAGTTCAACCGATTGCGCAAGAAAGTATTCTTCATAAAAGTGAAGAATAACTAGTTCGTGCAACCAAGACCCTAAAAAGGGTGGTGCAATATGATCACATCTCTAAAAAGAGATGGATTTTAAAGATCAGTGAAGTCAAAAAACTCTAAAAAGAGTTTTCGATTGAATCATCTACCTTGCAAAGCGGGATGCGCAGTCTCATGTCGAGAAGGACGTCGTGCAACCATAGCCGAAGGCTCGGCGGGGGCCTTGCCCTTGGCAGCGGCGGAAGAATGCTTGGGAGCCATGGAGATTCGATGGAGAAAAAATGAGGAATAGGCTCGAGACTTCTCTCTTAAATCACAAAAGCAAAGTAAAGAATGAAATGAATATTGAAGAGAACTATTTATAATTTTTCAAAGAGTAACGGCTGCCTCAGACTGTGCCGAAAAAGTTGGATCGACTCATCCGATTGCGCAGACAGCTCATGCGCAACTTGATTTTAATTTTTGAAATTCAAAGTATTTCGAAACTTTGAATAAATTCAACTTTCGAAAACTTTGAAGGGGGTCTTGTAGGTCGTAAAAAATCAAGTTGCACCTATCAACAAAGTCAGAAAATCAAGAAATGCAAGTTTCAAATGAACTACGCAGACATCAGATTGCGCATCATTCCGATTGCGCACACCGGACTGCGCACACTTTCAACTGCGCAGGCTGACGTGGCAATATCATCATTATCTGGCAAAATTAAATCTTTCTGACAGCTGACAATACAAAGAACGAGGAGACTGTTCGTTTATTGCGCCGCACAGCGCTCGAGGACAGCTGTACATGCAGCGCAATCCAGTACCTGCACAATCTAGTGCCTGCGCAATCCATTTCAGCGCAATCCGAAGTCAGCGCAATTCATATGGCGCACTTTATCCTGACAATTGATAAAAGTACACGTGGCATTCACGCCATCAATTGCTCGTTACGTGGCAACTGTCTTCACACGATCATGCGCATTTCAATCAAATGATGCCATGTGTCCAAGACAGTTGGTCCACGACCAGACAACTGCCTGCGCAGTCTGATGCAGCGCAATCCAGTTCCTGCGCAATCCAACTTGCACCATGTAGAATAACTAAAAGTTAGTTATTTCCAGAACTCTATAAATAGAGTTTCAAGTCTTCATTCAAGGAGATCAGATCAGATAGAGAGATCAGACATAAAGTTCAGAAATACCAGAGAGTTCATGAGTTCTTGCCCAAGTGCTGCTGTATTCTTCCGAGGCTTTTGCCTTCAACTTCAGAGGCTACCGTCTTCAAAGTTCAAATCATCCAAGGGATAAAGCAATCGTCTTCTAGATTGGATTCCTACAGTTGTACTTTCCCAGAATTCTTGTAATCTTTACAAAGTTTGTATCAATAAAGTTTCATACTTTTGTTTTTTGCAAACACTGGATGCCGAGACTTAGTGTTCTCGGCTATCGATTTGTTCCCAGTACGCATCGTAGTGCTGCTGGTAGCTGAGACTTAGTATTTTCAGCCTGCGATTCTGCGGCGGGTTGCGCCGAGTGGTTTTAGCCCCAATTCGTAGGGTGCTCCCATCCAGATTACAAAGGACACTCTGCCGGATTTTTCCAGAATTCCCGGTCGGGAATTTGGTTCGAAGGATTGGACAGAACCATTCCTTTGGTTTGCTGGACTGGATTCATGCATGTTCATCTTGGCATAGTTTACCTGATCCCATTGCCTGCTAGGTAGACTCCCGACTAGATTAGTCGCATAGCGTCTTGACATGTCTTGTCCGTCGGATAGCGTAAGGAGGGCGGTTCTACTCGGGAGACGGTCCGCAACCCTGGTCCTTGTTTGGTTTGAGGGTTGTGGATCTGCTCCAGAATGGTTCATGCAATTCTTGCCATTTTTCGACGGTATTAATTAATAAACACTTGTACCCTGACCATTCATTCTAGGAGTTGTCCTAGTATAGCCAGATAGGACTGACAATTGTCTTATGTATCAAAATTGTGACATTGGGAATATTTAGATTGCGTAGTATTTGAGGATTGATATGGAATAATGTATCGGTAGACTCATTGGATTCCTAGAGTTGGATTATTGTGCAAATGTTTCGCAGAACGAGAAGAATATCGAGGGTATTATTATATAATTTTTACTCGACTTCCCAAACGCCCAAAACTGGTACCTTTGTGTATTCCGATAGTTGGAGAACCTGGTTTGATTGCTATGTCTTGGTAGTTGAGGGGCTCGTTTTCTAGTGGCTTGTGATCATTGACTTGGAGGATTCTTGTGAGCTAGAGGGCCTAGCATTGCTTATAGTGATTAGCTTGGTATTTGGTTATTGACCTTCCTGACATGATATTGATTCCATCGTAGAGGGGTGACTCTTGATAGATTGATCTGGTAGATAGAACGACTAGATGATTGGAGCTCTAGGCTCCCATATATGCTTGAGATGTTATTATAGTAGAGGTTCTGATCTTGTACTTGACCTGATATCCACGCCACGATGTGGGCAGATGACTTCTTGTGACTGACAGATTTATCCTTGTCCCAGACCTGACTACTTGTATCCGTGCTATAAGTCCAGTTACACTTTGAGGTACTGGCCCTGACCTTGCACTGTGGTGCCCCTTGTCTACTGGCACTTTGAGGTGCTACTTCCATGATTATATGGCATTGTGATGCCATCTTGATATTCTAGCTATATTATATGATTACCTGCACGGGTACCTTGGTAGTTGGCCTTTAGTCTTAGCGTGGTCAGGATTGCTTGCTTGCTTGTTGCATAACACTAAGGATGAATCACAACTGGGACTACAGGTGCCGAGGTTGATTCTTACTTAGCGTTCCCGTACTGAGGTACGACATCTAGGAGGGTGATCATGTGACCACGACATGTGATCCCGGATAACTATATTGGGGAAACGGAATCCCGAGATCGTGCATTACCAGCCTTATCCCAGACATTAGTCATGACCTGCAGGCTGGACGCCACGGATATTGTTACCATTCGTACTAGTGGATGGCAATATCCGGCTACTTTATGTACTATACATTATATACATGGCATGCTCGGCACGGTGGCCTTACGAGGGACCGATGGTGACATGCAGAGCCCGGTGGTCTTGCGAGGGACCGACGCTCATCTAGTCTTGATATACTTGGCCCCGCTAGCCCTGCTGGGATGGCACGATCTGAGGATTCCCATACTTGCATTATTGGGGTAACCCAACCTTCACATAGAGAGCCGTAGGCATTTTGAGTGGCCGCTTATTCTCTTAAATTGTATGGCTTGTTGCTTGCTAAGCTGGCTAGCACGTAACGCTGTCCCGGTGCGGTAATTCATTCCCTTGTTCTTGTTTGATGTAGGGGTGAGTTACTGTTTCGATGACAGACTACGAGTTCCAGTTGGCGATGCAAGCATTAGTGGATGTTAGGATGACTATGATGATTGTTGGTTACTTACGTATTAGTAGTTGGATTGCTGCCTTATATTCTGTAATCGTACGTTGGTACCGCACGATCCTTTACCCTCGTTACTGCTGTTCATAAGTGTTATTCCTGTTATATATCATATCATGCTGGTTTTCTTCGTCCGTTCTTGAGCCTTCCTTTCTGGTACTTGCTGCGGTTAGCCTGACCAACCCTGGATTTTTCCCAGATTGCCTGTGACCGACCCTGTGGATCTTTTAGACTTGACTTGGAGGACATGCTTCAGTTCCTGATCATGAGGGAACCGTGTGGGAAGGTATTATGTCGACATTATTTCTTATTGTAGACTCTCTGATTATCATACGAGTAGTTCCTGCTTTCCATATGATTATCTCTCTTAATGTTGTTTCATTGTGATTTGCCTGTGGATATGAGATCAAATTTAGGCCATAGATTGATTGCATGCTAGGATACCCAGCAAGACTTGACAGCCGTCATCGCCGTATAGCGTATTCATACCTTATACGGTGTAGCTGGCCTACGTCCGTCCCCGTATTCCGGTACTGGGGCGTGACAGACTGAGTGATTGAGAACAGTGAATTGTACCTATGTGTGTCACAGGTGCCTGAGAACCATCTGGCAATTGAACTGATATATGCTTATGAACGACAAAATATGAGGAAAAAAGTGAAAATGATGTACATATATGGTTAGAAGCACCTGAGTCAATAATCCAAACAGAAGATAAACAGGTGAGAGAAGTACTTGCCAAATGGACTGATTGTCCGCCAGGCTCTTCTTTGGCAAGAAGGGCAAGAAGCTTGTTGTATTGTTCAGGTGTTATCTGATTAGAAAGCATAGCGGAAGTGGCTGGTGGTGGCCCTGATTTTCTCACTTGCCGTTCTGGGAAGCCATGAATTTTATAACATGTAGCAAAAGTATGACCATGCTTGTTGCAATGCTCACAGAAAGGACGTTGACGCTTTTCCTGCATCCGAAATGGTGGTTTGGATGCTTGAAGGGCTGCCGACTCAACTGTAGGGGTCGTGCGAATGTTTATTTCTTGTTGTTTTTCTTCTTGACGTACCAAACTGTAGATACGATGGATTAAAGGGAACGACTCCATCAAGAGGATTTGACTGCGAGTAGCTGAAAAATGATCATGGAGTCCTTGAAGGAGCTCCATGGCACGATCTTGATTTTGTTGTTCAATAATGTGTTTAGCATTACCACATATACATGGAGTGATAGGGGTAATGGCACTGAGTTCATCCCGAAGAATTTAAGTTGGATGAAATAGAGTGATACCGACATGCCTTCCTGCTTGAGGGGAGTGATTGATTGTTTTAATTGGTAAATTTTAGGGGCATTCGATTACGAGAAACGATCTTTCAGATCCGTCCAGATTTGTGCTGCAGTTTCAGCATACAGGATACTTGGACGAATCTCATGTGAGACAGAGTTAAGAATCCAACTGGCTACGAGATCGTTACAACGTTCCCAGTTGGCAATATCACCTTTCTCCTTCGGAATTGGAAGGGAGCCATCAACCAAGCCAAGCTTGTTCTTCGCGCGAAGGGCCATCGTCACTGCACGACCCCATGGTCCATAATTTTCTTCCGTCAACAGAGGTGTGACGAGGACGGCAGAGGGGCTATCTGAATAGTGAATAGCGTAAGGATCTGTCTTCATGGATGTTGATGATGACTCCATGTGAAGGTTCTCATTAGACATGATGCAATGTTGAAAAGATGGCCTATTGGACGATCAAAAATAAAATAAAATTGACAGAACAGTAATAGTGAATTAAGATAGTGAAAAAATAGTGAATTAAGATAGTGACAAAATAGTTTGATCATGTAGTAAAGTAAATAGTGGGAAAAAATTAATGAATAAAAAAAGATAACAAACGAAAACAATGAATCATGTCATTGAATCCTGTAGATGAATAGTGACAGAACAAAAGGGGGCACAGGGAGCTTCTTGCTCTCTCTGTCTTCACGAAGCTTCTCGATACCAAAAAAAACAGAGAGCTTCTTTGATACCAGGAAGCCGAAAATAGATGGAGTAAAAAAATTGACAGAGCCGAGAAGAAGAGGATCGCTACCGAGGAGAGAGAGGATCGACGACGGAAAGAAGCCGAATCTGTCGACGGAGGGAGCCGGATCTGTCGACGACGAAGGAACCGGATCGGTCGACGAAGGGGAACCAGATCTGTCGACGAAGGGAATCGTCCGGGATATGTAGCAGTACCGGTATTTTCCGTCAACGCCGCTCTGATACCATGTTAAAATGATAATTTGAGAGTAAAATGCATTAATTTTATTGATCAATTGTGTATCTATATATATACAATAGGAATAACTAAATTGTTTCTAATAACAAACCCACAAACAACTTTAACAAGAAAGAACAAAAATAGGGAAACTAATCCAGCAATTCTTGTTGACCCGGTATGTGTGCGTGCAGCTGTTCTGAACCAGTCTGTTATCTTTGCTTTGGAACCATAATGCCTGAAAAGAAATAGTGTAGTTGGAAAGCCATATTTTCTAAAGGTATATCGAACTGATTCCTAGAGTTCAATATTGTTTACATTTTGTTCTTTAAATAACCTGGTTTATTGATTGACTCTAACCATGCAGGTTTTCGAAGTCGAATGAAGTATTTCACTGTGTCTGATCCATCAAGGACTTGCAATTATATTTTGGATTTCTAGGGCCAATGTTTAAGGTGGACCTTCTCTTCCTGTAGGAAAAATTGTCAACTTTGTTAATAAGTATAAGTTATTGTGCCTTTTACTAGATATTGTGCTTGTCATGTTTGAACATTTATTCCGTGCAATGTCTTCTATGTCACGGTTCTAAAACAATTTCATATTTTACTACTGTTGCATGTAAGTTATGTCAATCACAATGGCAAGTGATACAGTGAATAACCAATTTTTTGTTCTAACATATGGGGATTTTTCCCCTTTATTAGTTTTCTAGGTTTTATTCTAATCTGCATCAGTTGACAATAATATTACTATCTATACATGCATCATACCCAAATCAAAAACATCTCTATCTTAACCAGAAGGTATCGTTCGACATTAGACTGTCAGGAATACACCACAGCAGAATGGGTTAGCATAGAGGATGAGTCGAACCTTGATTAAGAAAGCAAGATGTATGCTCTCCAATGCCGGTTTAGGCAAGGAATGGTGGGTGGACGCTATACACATGGCGTGGTACTTGGTTAATAGATCACTAACTCTGGCAATAGATTGTAAGACTCCATATGAGGTGATGACTGGCAAACCAGCAGATTACAACACTTTGTACGTGTTTGGATGCAAAGCTTACTATCATGTCAATGAGGATAAGTTGGATCCGAGAGCCAAGAAAGCTATATTCTTGGAATATATACAAGGAGTGAAAGGATACCGTCTGTACTGCTTGGAGGATAAGAAGTACTTAATCAGCATGGATGTTACATTTGATGAGTCTTCATTGTTGGCTTCAAGCAAGAAGAATGAGTCTGATCAGTATGGTGATGTATCTAGCAAATCTCAAACTGTTGAGATTGAGTCATTTTGAGGATGCATCAGATGAGGTGGAGGTTTCTGAAGATGTTCATTGTCACGACCCGCACCCGGATATACGGGTATGAATACGTGGGCCACGCCCAGCCTACGCTGCGGTATCGACGGTAGAGCGCTGTCAAGTATACTATACTAACTACAACATCTAAAGATCCATAGCTAGAAATGTACTCATGTCACATCACGAAAACTAAGGAAGATAAGACAAGAAATAATAACAATATCACTAGAACAACTAGAATCTACAATGATCATAAGACAGAAAAATAAAGAAGGAACAACAAGACTAACTAAGGATAACTACCAGGCAAGTCACATAGAAGAATAGTGAGATCCACCTCAGTTAGCAACATCATGAAGTCCAATATTGAGGACACAACTACTCCTAAAATTTTGTCAACATATCCGGTCAGGATGGAACGAGTACATATATCTCATAACAGATCTCAAGATAGAATAAAAGCCATAAGTCTGTAAATAGAGCATATACAATGAAATCTTGGAGTGTACATATATGTATCATGGCATGGTAAGCTGTAGAGCTAGAACTAGAACAGGAAAGTAGAACTGATCATGGTATGTACACAAATCAGGGTAAGCCATCTATCCAATGTGTGTGAGTAGTAGTTTCAGCTTGTGACCGGCTTGGAAACCATAAAGAATTCTGGCCTGGCTAGTCATAAGTGCGGTATATGACTAACACTATTCAAGAATGCAAGATGGATTTGATCACAGGCATACGCTACTACTCTCCCATCCCCAACTGGTAGAATGGATCCAAACAGGACACGTCACTTCACGGGATTCTATGAGAAGGGAGCAAGTCTTCTCTAGAATTAGTGACCACATATTGTGCAAGAGCTACAAGAGAGCTTGCACAATACATCCCAAGCTAACAAGGAGCAACATCACTCGTCGAGATCCAGGAATACCAATCCGTGAGAACCATGTGTCAGGAATGAGCATATCTATACTAAGTACATGAATCATAACAGTTATCATAAATTGGGAAAAAGTTATCAGAGAATGTACTCGCCTGCGATCTGGTGGAATATGTCAACTGAGTCCTAGAATAGCGCCTCGAGGACCTATAGAGAACAAGACGTATCAATACTATGTTTAGGAAGTAAAGTCAAATCAATTTAAATCCTATTCTGTCATTCTAAGTCAAGACAAGTCTAGTTAGGTCAACCTTGGTCATAGGAGAACATTGGAAGTCAACCCATATCCGAGTCCATCTTGGACTCCGAAACCCATATCTTGGCCGTAGGTCAATATCTTAATTTACCCTTTCACTAAATTCGACTCACTCACAAACCCTCTCTAATTTGATTTCCTACATTCCCTTCTCCTTCTCCTTCTCCTTCTCCTTATTCTCCGTCTCCTTTTCCTTATTCTCCGTCTTATTCTTCTTCTTATTCTCCGTCTTATTCTTCTTCTTATTCTTCTTCTCCTTATTCTCCGTCTTATTCTCCGTCTCCTTCTCCTTATTCTCCGTCTTATTCTCCGTCTCCTTCTCCTTATTCTCCGTCTTATTCTCCGTCTTCTTCTCCTTATTCTCCGTCTTATTCTCCGTCTCCTTCTCCTTATTCTCCGTCTTATTCTCTATCTCCTTCTCCTTATTCTCCGTCTTATTCTCCGTCTCCTTCTCCTTTATTCTCCGTCTCCTTCTCCATATTCTCCGTATACTGCTGCTCCTACTGCTATTCCTGCTAACTGCTGCTGCTGCCAGTGCTATGGCTAATGCTGCTGCTGCTGCTGCTACTGCAGTATGTGCTGCTGCTGCTCTTGCTTCCTACTGCTATTGCTGCTACTTCTTATTCTCTTCATTCCCTCCCTCTCTCTATATATATCTATCTATATATTTATCTAAACATCTAGCTATCTATCTATATTATATATAGACTCTCAAACAAACAACACATCTACATATATATATATAGACACTCACACACTAAAACACACACTCTCTCCTGACACCACCACCATCACTCTCCTCTACACACACACAATACATATATATATATATATATATATATATATATATATATATATATATATATATATATATATATATACTCACATATATATATTCCTCTCTAAAAAGGAAAACCCCTAATAAATCCTTAAACTAGGTTTTTAGGAAATCCTATAAAAGCTATGGTCATAATGTGGAGAATAATCTCCTCTACATTTATTGTGAAGGAATAAATGCAAGAGAGGAAATTAATGGGGGTTAATGAGCATACCTAGAATTGGTTTCCTTGAGGAAGAAGAAGCTTCAAAAGAAAAGAGTGAAATAAAGAGAGAGATATATTAATTTGTGTGTGTGTAGATATTTAAAAGGGAGGAGAGAGAGAAAGTGAGATAGAGATGGGGGGTGCTGCTCGTACAGGAGGGGGGTTATGTGTGCTGTAAAAAGAGAGGGGTGTGGTGTGAGTGATGAGAGAGAGAGAGAGACAATATTATATATATATTATATATATATGTGTATATATATACAAGGAGAGAGAATTAGATAATTATACATAAAGAGGGATATTTAGAGTAGAGGAAAAATATCAGTGGGGGGTATGGGCAGTCATGATGGGGGTAACATGGAGCTGGGGTTGGGTTCAGTGGAGCCGGGTTGGGCCAAAATGGACATGGTGCAATATTTGAATTAAAAATAGGTATTTATGACCATGGGTAAATAAGTAGCATGTGAGGGCTCAAAGAAATGGGACACAAGTGTCAGGCGGGTAGTAGGCTCAATGTGGGCCATGTCCATATTTGGGGTCGACTAGGTTGGATCGATGTCTGTTTCCGAAATTAAATTGGAAGTCAGGTCACAAATTACGGTGGATAATTAATTGGCCCCAATTGACCCAAAAGTTGTGCGAAGAAAATAAAGCACAAGATGGTGTGTCTGAGTGGGACACGAAGGTCATGGGCGAAGAGTGTCTCGAGTAGATCATGCATGACAAGTTGGTTTCGAGAAAATGACTAGTCTGGTGCTCCTAAATTAAAAGTCATGTCAACGTGCAAACGATGATCAAAGATGAAAGTGGGAATAATTATTCAACGATTAATTGGTCTAAGTTGACCCGAAGTTGCGCGATACAAAAAGAGCACAAGGGAATGAGCTCGAGTGGGACACGATATATCAACATGAAGATATTCTCGTCTACTACAAACTTCAATAAGAAAGTTTCCAGAGACTTGTAGGAACTCTAGAGGGGGGGTGAATAGGGTCAAGCTAACTAATCAAGCACTTAGCACAAGCTAATTGGCAATTTAAAAATATAAGTGCAAGAGAAGAAGCAAACACAATACCGACACCCGATGTATCCTGGTATCCTCCTAAGAGGCAGTCCAGTCCCGGAACTCTCTCCAGCTTTAATCCACTATTTGAGCAAATAGTTACACACGAGTTTGGATCCGAAGAACTCGCCAACTTTTTACACAAGAGCTTTAATCCGAAGGGCTCTCCGACTTCAACCGAGAGTTTGGATACGAAGACTCCCCAACTTCAACCGAGAGTTTGGATACGAAGACTCTCCAACTTCAACCGAGAGTTTGGATACGAAGACTCTCCAACTTCAACCTTTCACAATAGGTTTTGATCTCCTTATACAATAGGATGAAGATCAAACTTTTCAACTCAATAACTCTAACACAATTTGTGAATGGCAAATGAAAGCTTTGTAGAGTTGTTTGTGGATAGGCTTTGGTGGTTTAGAAATTTTTAGGCTCAAAGCATCAACCTTGAATGAAGGGGTTCAAGGCTATTTATAACCAAAGCATTGAAAAGGGCCAAAGACAACTTTTCAGTCACGAACCGGCATACCGTCGGTATGATCCGGCATACCGGCGGTATACCGGTCTGAAATACAACGGCTAGAAATATAGCCGTTGGGATCATTTATTGCTCAGAATTCGACCGTTGGAATTTGAACATTGCTGAATCGGTATACCGTCGGTGTGGACCGGTATACCGTCGGTATGCCGGTTTTGTAGACAGAAACTTTCTGTGAACAAAAACCGGTATACCGTCGGTATACACCGGTATACCGTCGGTATGCCGTTTTTCAGCAGAAAATGATCCTAGGCTTATTTCTACCCTAGCTTTCGTTTTTGCCATCCACTTCTTGTGTTTAAAATTATTCCTAAGACTCATTACAGACTCCAGATATACTGTAGCAGGTGCAGGCTTCTTTAGAGTCTTGAAATGATGATGGCATGGCTTGGCTTCTTCCTTTGATAGGTGCTGGCTTTTTCCATTGGCGGCAGCTGTCCAAAGATATCCAGTTTGCGAAAACTGAATACCTTTCGGAGGCTTCGCCCCCGAACCCCCGACGAGGGGCGCTGTCCCCTCGACCCCCGACGAGGGGCGCTGCCCCCTCGACCCCCGACGAGGGGCGCTGCCCCCTCGACCCCCGACGAGGGGCGCTGCCCCCTCTGATCAGTATGGTGATGTATCTAGCAAATCTCAAACTGTTGAGATTGAGTCATTTTGAGGATGCATCAGATGAGGTGGAGGTTTCTGAAGTTGTTCATTGTCACGACCCGCACCCAGATATACGTGTACGAATACGTGGGCCACGCCCAGCCTAAGCCACGGTATCGGCGGTAGAGCGCTGTCAAGTATACTATACTAACTACAACATCTAAAGATCCATAGCTAGAAATGTACTCATGTCACATCACGAAAACTAAGGAAGATAAGACAAGAATTAATAACAATATCACTAGAGCAACTAGAATTTACAATGATCATAAGACAGGAAAATAAAAAAGGAACAACAAGACTAACTAAGGATAACTACCAGGCAACTCACATAGAAGAATAGTGAGATCCACCTCAGCTAGCAACATCATGAAGTCCAATACTGAGGGCACAACTACTCCTAAAATTTTGTCAACATATCCGGTCAGGATGGAATGAGTACATATATCTCATAACAGATCTCAAGATATAATAAAAGCCATAAGACTGTAAATAGAGCATATACAATGAAATCATGGAGTTTACATATATGTATCATGGCATGGTAAGCTGTAGAGCTAGAACTAGAACAGAAAAATAGAACTGATCATGGTATGTACACAAATCAGGATAAGCCATCTATCCAATGTGTGTGAGTAGTAGTTTCATCTTGTGACCGGCTTGGGAACCTGTAAAGAACTGGCCTGGCTAGTCATAAGTGCGGTATATGACTAACACTATTCAAGAATGCAAGATGGATTTGATCACAGGCATACGCTATTACTCCCCCACCTCCAACTGGTAGAATAGATCCAAACAGGACACGTCACTGCACGGGATTCTATGAGAAGGGAGCAAGTCTTCTCTAGAATCAGTGACCACATATTGCCCAAGAGCTACAAGGGAGCTTGCACAGTACATCCCAAGCTAATAAGGAGCAACATCTCTCATCGAGATCCAGGAATACCAATCCGTGAGAACCATGTGTCAGGAATGAGCATATCTACACTAAGTACATGAATCATAACAGTTATCATAAATTGGAAAAAAGTTATCAGAGAATGTACTCGCCTGCGATCTGGTGGAATATGTCAACTGAGTCCTAGAACAGTGCCTCGAGGACCTATAGAGAACAAGACGTATCAATACTATGTTTAGGAAGTAAAGTCAAATCAATTTAAATCCTATTATGTCATTCTAGGTCAAGACAAGTCTAGTTAGGTCAACCTTGGTCATAGGAGAATATTGGAAGTCAACCCATATCCGAGTCCATCTTGAACTCCGAAACCCATATCTTGGCCGTAGGCCAATATCTTAATTTACCCTTTCACTAAATTCGACTCACTCACAAACCCTCTCTAATTTGATTTCCTACATTTCCTTCTCCTTCTCCTTCTCCTTCTCCTTATTCTCCGTCTCCTTCTCCTTATTCTCCGTCTTATTCTTCTTCTTATTCTCCGTCTTATTCTTCTTCTTATTCTTCTTCTCCTTATTCTCCGTCTTCTTCTTCATATTCTCCGTATCCTTCTCCTTATTCTCCGTTTCCTTCTCCTTATTCTCCGTCTCCTTCTCCTTATTCTCCATCTCCTTCTCTTTATTCTCCGTCTTATTCTCCGTCTCCTTCTCCTTATTCTTCGTCTCCTTCTCCTTATTCTTCGTCTTATTCTCCGTCTCCTTCTCCTTATTCTCCGTCTCCTTCTCCTTATTCTTCGTATACTGCTGCTCCTACTGCTATTCCTGCTAACTGCTGCTGTTGTCAGTGCTATGGCTAATGCTGCTGCTGCTGCTACTGCAGTAGCTGTTGCTGCTGCTCCTGCTTCCTACTGCTATTGCTGCTACTTCTTATTCTCTTCATTCCCTCCCTCTATATATATATATCTATCTATATATTTATCTAAACATCTAGCTATCTATATATATATATATATATAGACTCTCAAACACACAACACATCTATATATATATATATATATATATATATATATATATATATATATATATATATATATATATATATATATATATATATATATATATATATATTTTGGTGGTGGTGCCAGGAGAGAGTGTGTTTTTAGTGTGTGAGTGTCTATATATATATATATATATATATATATATATATATATATATATATATATATATATATATATATATATATATATATTTTGGTGGTGGTGCCAGGAGAGAGTGTGTTTTTAGTGTGTGAGTGTCTATATATATATATATATATATATATATATATATATATATATATATATATATATATATATATATATATATATATATATTCAAAAAAAAATATATATATATATATATTCCTCTCTAAAAAGGAAAACCCCTAATAAATCCTTAAACTAGGTTTTTAGGAAAACCTATAAAAGCTATGGTCATAATGTGGAGAATGATCTCCTCTACATTTATTGTGAAGGAATAAATGCAAGAGAGGAAATTAATGGGGGGTTAATGAGCATACCTAGAATTTGTTTTCTTGAGGAAGAAGAAGCTTCAAAAGAAAAGAGTGAAATAAAGAGAGAGATATATATTAATTTGTGTGTGTGTAGATATTTAAAAGGGAGGAGAGAGAGAAAGTGAGATAGAGATGGGGGGTGCTGCTCGTACAGGAGGGGGGGTTATGTGTGCTGTAAAGAGAGAGGGGTGAGGTGTGAGTGATGAGAGAGAGAGACAATATTATATATATTATATATATATGTGTACATATATACAAGGAGAGAGAATTAGATATTTATACATAAAGTGGGATATTTAGAGTAGAGAAAAAATATTAGTGGGGGGTATGGGCAGTCATGATGGAGGGTAACATGGAGCTGGGGTTGGGTTCAGTGGAGCCGGGTTGGGCCAAAATGGACATGGTACAATATTTGAATTAAAAATAGGTATTTATGATCATGGGTAAATAAGTAGCATGTGGGGGCTCAAAGAAATGGAACACAAGTGTCAGGCGGGTAGTAGGCTCAATGTGGGCCATGTCCATATTTGGGGTCGACTAGGTTGGATCGATGTCGGGTCCCAAAATTAAATTGGAAGTCAGGTCACAAATTACGGTAGATAATTAAATGGCCCTAATTGACCCAAAAGTTGTAATGCCCCGCTCCACATCGGTGCATTATGATGAGTCGTTGACTCGAAGAGTTTGCGTTGACCTGATGAGGTATCGATGCGAATCGATGCAAAAGATAAGTCCCGTTGAGAAGTGCTGATTTTAGTTGATCTAGTGTGCAGGCTATGCTTTTATGCTAGACGATAACAGGTCGGCATTTTGCCTTATGCAATGAAGTGTCCGCAAAACCAAATCGTGGCCTTGTAACGGATTGTGGCATGGACGCGATAGGCCAAATCAACCGAGTAGTTCAATGGAATGGCTAAGTCCGAGAGTTAGCTATGCGACCAAGTTATGGAAGCGAGATGCTTCAATCGGCAAAACGGCAAAGCGTATCGGCTTAAGGTGGGCGGGTTCTTGACTCTCTCTCCTTATTCCTTCACGTCTAATAAAATATGTTATGGTATGCATAAGATGTTATCGAGTTAGCGAGCATGGCTCGGCGATGAAAGGTCCAAGTATGTGTCGAACACTAAGATAGAACATTGAACAATCGAACAATTGAAGCGACGTGCATCAAGTGTACGAGTTCGCGGTAGGGCAATGATGGTAGAATATTGAAAGATGATATTGAGATGTGCATCACGTGCACGCCTCCGAGAACATTGAACACTAGGCGTAGAATATTGAATACGGCGCTGAGCGTGCCCTCGGGCACTTATGTTACGAAAAGACTAAGTAATACGGAATTATGCTATGAGAATAACTTACGAATGGTACGCATTGAATACGAGTATGAGATGACTAAGCCGTTGGGCGTCGTGCATCAATATGGATGTGTTGGGGCATAACGCCGACGAAGCTTCCCATATGAATGGTAGATTATGTTTATGGCACGGGAAACCGTTTATGGCACGGGAAACCATTTATGGATCGAGACTATGTTTATGCAACGGAGGATTTGGTTGGAATGTTATGTGTGTTTGCTATGGCACGTATTGCATGGTCAATAGACTCGGATGGCCCGTGCACGGGTAAGGCTTCCCTCGAACGGTTACGCCGGGGCGCCGGGACCGTTCGACCTAGGAGGGAATTATGTGTGGTATTTATGGTGCACAACATTCGGACGGATTGCGACCGTCCAGTGCTGTGATAAGCTATGATATCCGTAAGTTTGGGATCCTTCAGATACTGGGCTAGCAACCCGTATCGAAGCGATTGTAGGCTGACACATAAGAGATGCCAAGTCCATTACGGTGCGAAACACCGTAACCTTCATATAGATAGGGCCGGTGGGCTGAGATGAGAGTCGGGTGCAGGCGCAGGGCCTGCGACCCTGATGCATGGTCTAAGTTTATGGTTGGCTGTTGCGTGAATGATATGATTCTATGTTAAGTTCTAACCCGTGCAGGCTAGGCAATATGGGACGGAGATGAGCACGATCACTATGTTTACGTTCATATTATGGCTAACCGTATCTGCTGCAGGAACACGGCATGGGACACATGTATGATAACGTGCTATATTTAAGTATTGCTATGAAACTGATCCTAAGGGCTAAATAGAAAGATCACCAAATAAGTTGCATGTTTCACTAAATGATTAAGTATTTGGTTTGGGTGCGAGCGGGTCTTGATCAGTGCGAAGCGAGGACGAAAGCACTAATCCCCCACTAGTTTATGTGCAGGCTCAGGTTATGATCGGCTCGGGGTGGTGCTTGGCTTGGACGTGCCGAGGCATGGAGTCCTTGGCATTCAAGAGGAGCTTCCGCATAGGCGTTCGGACTTGAGACATGGAGATGTTCGGCCGAAGACTACTTGGTGGCTATATAGAGGCATAATGTATGGAACAATGTAATCCTTTGTGAGCTAGAGAGATCATAAGCGTTGTAGCCAATTGGCATTTTATGTTGGGCTATTCAGATCCTTTGTAACCTTCAGTTCATAATCAATAAAAAAGATTCTTATGTTATTCTTGTTTTCTTCCGCTGCTTATGTTACGAATTTGAGATAATCACTATGTGAACCGTTATCTTGCCTTGCACGAGCGCAACTCCAGGCTCATGCGGCATCACGCCCCAGCTAAGACGATGATTCGGGTAAAATCTAGCGAGGACGAGCGATTTCCCAGATCGGGGCATGACAAGTTGGTATCAGAGCGATTCCATCCTTTGGACCGTGCATGAATCTCTTTGACCCTCAGTTGCTTCGATATCGAATTCAGTTGACTCTAAGTTATTTTCGCAACCGCATGGCTCATGGATCTGCTCGACGCTACATTGGATGTTCCATACAATAAGTCTATATTAAGTGCGTACGTCTGCCACAAGTATGTCGTGACTATCACGCTATCTCCGGGTGCCATCGGAGAGTGTTGGTTGCACGAAGTACAACGGGTTATGAGATTATGGTTTTCCGAAGTGCAAGAAAGTTGTGAGTTGCTAGTCGCACGAAGTGCAACGAATATGATAATGTTGGTTGCATGAAGTGCAATGATATATGTGTTGTTGGTCGCACGAAGTACGAGGAGCTATGTGTTGTTGGTCGTACGAAGTGCGAGGAGTTATGTGTTGTTGGTCGCACGAAGTGTGAGGAGATATGCGTTGTTGGTTGCACGAAGTGCAACGAGTCGATATGGTATGATGCGTGTTGTATGGCTATGCTGATGGATAGCGATATGTTGCACGAGATTGAGTAAAGACCATAAGTATCGAGAATGAGTTGTTGCACGAGTTGCAACGAGTAAGATTGGAAGATCGCGGATACGATAGTACAAGTCGAGTCGGTCGCTAAGTCGAGTTTGAGTAGGCGAATATTTATGTTGGCCGTATGTCGCATTGAGCTTTGAATAAGCGAATGTTGCGGGTGTGATCGATATGATCGCCATGACACGGTTAGATTGAATGTGTGTCGAACATAAGCTAACGCTAGAGCTGGGATCGAAATGATCGCCATACGAGATAGTTGATAGGGGAAGAGATGTCGGACCTATGCGGAGTGTAAAGTTGAGTATTGAATCGATTTCCAGTAGTATATGCAATACCAATTATGCGATCAGTGTAGCGAAGTATTGTAATGATAACGATAGGCTCGATCCTGAGTGGTATATTGAATACCCCTTAACGATAACTATGTTAAGCCGGTTGGTGACTTGCGATAGGTTACGTCGAGACGATTGTATTGTTACGATATGTTGCCCTCAACGGACGAAGTAGTACCGAGACTCGAGTGGGAATGATTTGAGAGAAGTCGATGCAAGTATGCCTTGATGAATTAAGTTGAGCGATTATGCATGAAGTCGTGCCTATGGATGATACGTCGAACGAGGATTCGTTAAGTGTAAGTCAAACGATAAGTTGAGCATAGCAAAAGAAATGTTACGTTGAGGAAAGTCGACCCAGTCGAATGTACGTGAGTTAGTACAAAGACTTATTCAGGAACGTGTCGAGTAAGTACGAAGGAATCGTTCAAACGAATTCGAGTTAGTGCGATAAGTCGGTAGCACGGTTTGGAAGTGCGAGTTAGGGATATGAGAATGAATATGTGAATTGGAAATTATGTCGTGAAGATGATAGATAATTAAGACGAAATGAATCTTGATGTGTGTAAGACTTGATTCGTATTTGAGTTCGGATGATAACAGTGATTGCAACGAATTAGAGCTTATGAGAGACGAAGATGTTCAAGTTATGCATATCGACGATGGTATTGAGGCGTATCAAAGACGATATACAATAAATCGGGGATACTCTGATCGAATGAATAAAAATTATGTTGAGCATTGTTGTCGGATGAATAGGATGGAAGTTAAGTTATGGCAATTGGGATGATAACGGTAGGAGTGCTTCGAAAAATTTAAGAGTTGATGGATATTGCTTGGATGAGAATGAAAGTGTCTGGATTGCTTCGTGGATCACCACTATGTTGACATTTTTGTCTTGAGCGAGCGCAATACCAGCCTCGCACATGCGTCACGTCAAATTAGAACGATCATTCCGCGTGAGCGCTGGTATGGTGATTCATCCAGTGGGGATGATCGAACTTGCGAGGCGTGGCAAATTTGATATGGACTTGTGGTTTGATGCGAAAGTTGTTCGAGGATGGTTTTGATGAGTACGGAATGTGTCGAGCTATGATCACGGATAGGTAAACTCGGACTTGAGGCGAATAGATGTTATGCGACTAGCAGAGATAGTCGACGGTAATGCATGAGTTATTCGAGTAGTAACGGCATGCAATGTGCATAAGTGATTCGAATAGTTAACGGCGCATCAGTTGTGCGGGGATAGATGGACTATGGATTGGTATGTCGGATTGGGTAAAGTCCTATAGGAAGTGTAGAGAATTGATTTGGCTTCCCGATAGGATATAGCATGGTTCATTGTAATTGTCCCTCGTTGATGATCTTCAATTATCGAGCGTAGTTTCGGGGCAGATGACCCTAGAAGACTTGACCGCCAAATTAAGTGAATGTAAGAAGTCCCGTAGGATGACCCTAAAGAAGTCGCGTAAGAAGGATAAGGAATGAGGTAGTACATGTTGAGGATAAGTCTAAGCGAGTGAGTATCGTGTCTCGAAAGTTAGCGAGTACTAGAATCGATATGGTCAGAAAAGTTATGTTGGATCGAGTGGATGTTGAGGAATGTGCTTAGCGTAGTGACGCGGTAAGGCGATTACAAGAATTTTGCAATGTACGAGAGCGACAGATAATAGAATGACCCTAAGAGTTGTGTCATAGATCGGTTTGAGTAACGGTTAGGCTATGTGCGTTGAGCGCACAATCTATGTTACGGAAACGAACTAGTCGGAATTGATTCGAGAATTGAGTAAAGGATTCATACTCGGTCGAGAATAGGAGATGGACGTATCGTAAGAGACCTTGGGTCGGAAAGATTGTTGCCTTTGAGCATCGTAGACTCAAGTTGACCTCTTGCGTCGTGAGAGATTAAGCATGATGTCTGGATAAGTTACCTAGCGAGGGTAGCCCCAGACGCAATGCGTGGATAGAGCGAGAACGTGAATCATATATGGATAGTTGTGTACGAGACTTAAGAACGGATTGTAGGCAAGGAAAGTTGGACATGTTGGACTAAGTCCATGTCGTTAAGGCTAAATGTTATGAATGATTGGACGAGAGACTTGAGTTATGCGAGAGATAGGAAACGGTTGGGCGAATAGGCATTGCAGAGAATTGTTGTGATCGGATGCGCAATGACTCGATGCAATGTGAGTGTTAGGTGGCCGACGAGAAACTTATGAGATTGAAGTTACGGGTTTGAATCAAGTTATGTGTAGAGATGTATGGAAGAGGATCGCATGTTATGGGATGATACATACGAGAAGTATTTGGGAATAGGCGATAAGAGATGACTAAATTGAGTACGGACTGATTGGTGCTTGAGGATTTAAGTGGAGCATGTTAGTTGTCCCGATATCCTACAACTGAGCTTGGTTGAAATACATATATTGGTGGGACGCCTAAAATATGTGTATGATCCAAACTAAGTTGTATGATTCCAATGATAGTAGCACGAGATCGTGAAACGATCTATGCGGGGCACTTGGATTAAGTGTTGGTTTCGGTGCGAGGACGAACTTGATTTTGAGTGGTATATTATGTAATGCCCCGCTCCGCATCGGTGCATTATGATGAGTCGTTGACTCGAAGAGTTTGCGTTGACCCGATGAGGTATCGATGCGAATCGATGCAAAAGATAAGTCCCGTTGAGAAGTGCTGATTTTAGTTGATCTGGTGTGCAGGCTATGCTTTTACGCTGGACGATAAGAGGTCGACATTTTGCCTTATGCAATAAAGTGTCCGCAAAACCAAATCATGGCCTTGCAACGGATTGTGGCATGGATGCGATAGGCCAAATCAACCGAGTAGTTCAAAGGAATGGATAAGTCTGAGAGTTATTTATGCGACCAAGTTATGGAAGCGAGCTGCTTCAATCTGCAAAACGGCAAGGCGTATCGGCTTAAGGTGGGCGGGTTCTTGACTCTCTCTCCCTATTCCTTCACGTCTAATAAAATATGTTATGGTATGCGTAAGATGTTATTGAGTTAGCGAGCATGGCTCGACGACGAAAGGTCCAAGTATGTGTCGAACACTAAGATAGAACATTGAACAATCGAACAATTGAAGCGACATGCATTAAGTGTACGAGTTCGCGGTAGGGCAATGATGGTAGAACATTGAAAGATGATATTGAGATGTGCATCACGTGCACGCCTCCGAGAACATTGAACACTAGGCGTAGAATATTGAATACGGCGTTGAGCGTACCCTCGGGCACTTATGTTACGAAAAGACTAAGTAATACGGAATTATTCTATGAGAATAACTTACGAATGGTACGCGTTGAATACGAGTATGAGATGACTAAGCCGTTGGGCGTCGTGCATCAATATAGATGTGTTGGGGCATAACGCCGACGGAGCTCCCCATATGAATGGTGGATTATGTTTATGGCACGGGAAACCGTTTATGGCATAGAAAACCGTTTATGGATCGAGACTATGTTTATGCAACGGAGGATTTGGTTGGAATGTTATGTGTGTTTGCTATGGCGCGTATTACATGGTCAATGGACTCGGATGGCCCGTGCACGGGTACGGCTTCCCTCGAACGGTTACGCCGGGGCGCCGGGACCGTTCGGCCTAGGAGGGAACTATGTGTGGTATTTATGGTGCACAATATTCGGACGGATTGCGACCGTCCAGTGCTGTGATAAGCTATGATATCCGTAAGTTTAGGATCCTTCGGATACTGGGCTAGCAACCCGTATCAAAGCGATTGTAGGCTTACACATAAGAGATGCCAAGTCCATTACGGTGCGAAACACTGTGACCTTCATATAGATAGGGCCGGTGGGCTGAGATGAGAGTCGGGTGCAGGCGCAGGGCCTGCGACCCTGATGCATGGTCTAAGTTTATGGTTGGCTGTTGCGTGAATGATATGATGTTGGCACATTTTATTTTGAGTAATTAACTGCATCTTCGTAGTTTAGTCTTCTGTTCTTCAGATTCAAATATTCTCAGAAGATCTACTACATGGAGTTCTTCCGTTCAAGAGCATTCTCCTTCTTCCTTGAAGACTGTAGCAGTTACCGGCGTTCCCTGCATAAGACGGCGTCTTCCTGCTTAGAGTCTTCGAGTCTGTAATGGTCTAGGTATATCTGTACACACCTAAGGACGGATGACAGTAAAAAGAACAAGTCAAAAATCAAATAGCTACAGAGCGGCATACCGGCGGTATGCTCCGGCATACCGGCGGTATACCGTTTTTAGCATACAAAAAGTTGCTGTGACAAATAGTCGGCATACCGGCGGCATGCTACGGCATACCGGCGGTATACCGCTTTTCTTGTCCAGAAAGTTCCTGTGACAAATTGTCGGCATACCGACGGCATGCTCCGGCATTCCGACGGTATACCGTTTTTAGCAACCCAAAAGTTGCTGTGACAAATTGTCGGCATACCGACGGTATGTTCCGGCATACCGACGGTATGTTCCGGCATACCGACGGTATACCGTTTTTAGCAACTCAAAACTTGCTGTGACAAATTTTCGGCATACCGGCGGCATGCTCCGGCATACCGGCGGTATACCGAGTTTCAAATATTTGGTTTTCGAATTGCTCTGACTAGCATTAATGGCCGCATTTAATGCTCTCAAACGGTCATTAATATGACCGTTACTATTTGGACGGTATACCGACGGTATGCCGCTGCATACCGCCGGTATGTCGGTTTGTCTGTATTTAGAGCATTAAATGCTACCAACTCTTGGTTCTCTTATAAAAGAAAGCTCTCTCTCTCTCTCTTGAGCTTTCTCACCAACTCTTCCATAAATTTTCCAACAACCAAGGGCTCCACCATTAATACTCTTCCAAGCTTTTCATTGTCATCCTCTCCCAAAGTGCTAGAGTATTAAAGAGTTGTACATTTCGATCTTCACGTGTTAGAAGATCAACAAGTTCTCATTCTCTTTTGTTTGAAGTTGGCGAGCCTTCGTAAGAAAACTCGTGTGTAGAAGTTGGCGAGTCTTCGGATCCAAACTCGTGTTGAAGTTGGCGAGTTCTTCGGATCCAAACTCGTGTGTACTATTTGGTTAAATAGTGGATTAAAGCCGGAGAGAGTTCCGGGACTGGACTGCCTCAAAAGAGGATACCAGGATACATCCTTGCGTTTGCGTTTGATCTTTCTACTCTTTACTTTCAATTGTCTTTATTACATCAATTGTTGTAGTTAATTTTTAATTTTCCTATTCACCCCCCCTCTAGGGTTCTTACAATTGGTATCAGAGCATTGTTCTCTTGATTTGGATTTACATCCTTGAGTGATCCATGGCCTCTAACCCTAGCATCAACACGTTTTACAATGAGGGACACTCCACAAATAGGCCTCCCCTATTTGATGGTACCAACTATAACTACTGGAAGATTAGGATGGGCATTTATCTAAAGTCCATAGATTTCGATTTATGGGATTGCATGATAAATGGCCTTCCTACTCCTTCCAGAGCTATTGAGGATATTGCTTCTGACACCCTTCGGGAAACACTTACCGAAAACATCAAGAAGCTTGCTTGTCGAGATGCCAAGGCAATGAATGCTCTTTACTGTGCTCTCGACAGTAGTGAATTCAACCGAATCTCTACTTGCAAGACTTCCAATGAGATTTGGAAGTTACTTGAAGTCACACACGAGGGAACTTCACAAGTTAAGGAATCCAAGATCAGTAGACTCACGCACGAATATGAGTCTTTTAAAATGAAGCATGATGAATCTATTGCTAGCATGTTTACTCGTTTTGGTGACATTATTAACCTTCTCTCTTCTTTTGGAAAGGAATATCCCGCTCATGAAAAGATAAGGAAGATTCTTAGAGGATTGACGAAAGCTTGGAGTCCTAAAGCTACCACAATCATTGAGGGGAACGATCTAACCGTCATGAACCTAGAGACCCTCATGGGTAAGCTAATGACTCACGAGCTTGACATGAAGGATCAAGAGGAATCCTCCATTCAAGAGAAGGAGAAGGAAAAGACCAAAGAAAAGGAGAAGACTCTTGCTCTCAAAGCATCAAGGTCCTACTCCAAGGATAGCTCCGACGACAATGAGTCGGACGACGATGAAGAAATAGCTCTCACAGCTAAGCACTTTCGGAAGTTCTTAAAGTTCAACAAGGCCAACCGCTCCAGACGGGACAATAAAGAAGACCCGGCGTGCTATCAATGCAGAAGACCCGGACACATCAAGAGGGATTGTCCGATGATACGAAAAGACTCAAGCAAGTATGAGAAGCCTAGCAAGGAAAGCTCGTCCTCCAGAAAGTTCGCCAACACTAGCATTTGGTGTGAAAGCGACGCGAGCGACTCCGACAACGACAAGGAGTACAAACACAATGCCAACGTCTGTCTCATGGCAACCGATGAGGTACTTGATGATTTTTCCTTAAACACTCTTACCTATGATGATTTGGAGAAAGCCATTCTTGAGTTACATGAAGAACACAAAGGTGTTCGGAATAAATACAAGAAATCTCTTAAGGAGGTTGAGGCTCTTCAACTTGAAGTAGAGAGGCTCTCAAGTATCATTATTGATGTGAAGGGAAAATCTCCTATTTTCGACACGGATGAAATGGAGTCTTTGCGACTCAAGTTTCAAGAATCTCTTGACACCATCAAGAAAAATGATGATGAGATTCAATCCATGAGAAGCTCTTATGAATTTGCCATGCGCAAATGTCAAGATGCTAATAGAAGAGAATATTCCACTTCTATTAAGTATAATGATCTTCTTACACGGAGTAAGAATTTAGGTAATAAGAATACCACTCACATGCATGCTCCAAGACACCCTCACACTCATCACAATGCTAGGCATAACTATTACATGAACACTACACACAACTCCTTTTCTAACACAAGAAAAGGACCTTTTGTTAAGAAGAACACCTCTCATCATGCATTTTACTATCATCATAACACTTATGGTAGAACTTCTCACACTAGAAACTCACATATGCACAACACTCACACTTCCTCTTCTAGATCTTCTTTAATGTGCAATTATTGTGGTTTGCTCGGTCATACTTCTAATTTTTGTTATACAAGAAAACAAGTTGACATGAGAGTTCTTAAATGGGTTCCTAAGACTAACACTCAAGGACCCATAAGATCATGGGTACCAAAATGTTCATCTTCAACTTATGTTGTAGGTGACGAATCCTTCTCATGCTAGAAGCAAGTAGATTCTCGATAGCGGTTGTTCACGGCACATGACCGGTGATGCTTCACTTTTTACAATGCTATCGATGAAGAATGAAGGACACGTCTCCTTCGGTAACAATCTTAAAGGTTATATTATTGGAAATGGTAATATCGGCTCTCCTCCTTATCCTTGTATTAATAATGTATGTCTTGTTACTAATCTCAAGCATAACCTCCTTAGTATTAGCCATCTTACCGATAATGGCTATGATATCAAGTTTGTTAAACTCAAATGCTACATTACCGATAGCTCCAATGGAACTATTGTGTATGAAGGCATTAGAGAAAACAATATTTATGTTCTTTATCTTGTTGAAGGTACTAACAATGACAGGTGCCTAGTTGCAAAGAGCGATGAGAGTTGGCTTTGGCACATGAGGCTTGGACACGCTAACATGGATACCATCTCTCGCCTCGCCTCCAAGAAGCTTGTACGAGGACTTCCTAGTATCCCTTTCAAAAAGGATATGGTATGTGAAGAATGCGAGAAAAGTAAGTTGACCAAGTCATCCTTCAAATCCATCAACTCTGTGAGTACCACTAGACCCCTTCAACTTATTCATATGGATCTTTTCGGGCCTAGTAGAGTAGCTAGCCTTGGTGGCAAACTTTATGCTTTTGTTTTAGTTGATAATTTTTCGAGATTTACTTGGGTTATTTTTCTTGCTTGTAAAAGTGATACTTTTCGTGAATTTGTTGCTTTTTCTAAACGTGTTCAAAATGAGAAAGGTTTTTCTATCAACAAAATTAGGAGTGATCATGGAGGAGAATTTGATAATGTTGATTTTAAAAGATTTTGTGAAAAGAATGGTTTTGGACATGATTTTGCTTGTCCCCATACTCCTCAACAAAATGGTGTTGTGGAGAGAAAGAATAGAACCCTTGGCGATATGGCCCGGGTTATGTTAAACCAATATAAGCTCCCCCAATATTTTTGGGCGGAAGCCGTTAATACGGCGTGTCATGTTATTAATAGAGTCTTAATTAGACCTATTACTAAGAAGACTCCTTATGAGCTTTGGTTCAACAAAATTCCTTCTATTGAATATTTCAAAGTTTTTGGTTGCAATTGTTTTATTTTGAATACCAAGGATAACCAAGGCAAGTTTGAAGAAAAAGCCTATGAAGGAATATTCCTTGGATACTCTACTCATAGTAAAGGTTTTCGTGTTTTTAACAAAAGAAGTCTTGTTGTCGAAGAGTCAATCAATGTCTCTTTTAATGAACTCAACTCTTCTACATTCTCCTCTTCCGAGGATATTGATGACATCTCGTTTAGGTTGGAGAACTCCTCTATTGAGGATCGTCCTTCTTCATCTAACAATAAAGTTGTGACCCCATCAAAAGAGTCTCCTCCTCTCGAGCCTCCTCCAAAGGATCTCCCAAGAGAATGGAGATTTGTCACCAATCATCCTAAGGAGCTTATCATTGGGGATCCTTCCTCAAGTGTTAGCACAAGATCCGCCACTCGTGATCTTTGTGCCAATGTGGCTTTTATCTCTCAAATAGAGCCTAAAAATGTTAATGATGCTTTTCTTGATGAATTTTGGATGATAGCTATGCAAGAGGAGCTAAATCAATTTGAGCGAAGCAAGGTTTGGGAACTTGTCCCAAAACCTAGCAATCACCCCATTATTGGAACTAAATGGGTGTTTCGTAAAAAACTTAATGAAGATGGGTTAGTGACTCGTAACAAAGCCCGATTGGTTGCTCAAGGCTATAACCAAGAGGAAGGCATTGACTACGACGAAACCTATGCTCCGGTTGCACGTCTTGAATCCATTCGTATGCTTTGTGCCTTTGCTTGTTTTAATGACTTTAAGCTATTTCAAATGGATGTTAAAAGTGCTTTTCTAAATGGTATTATTAAAGAGGAAGTTTATGTTAAACCTCCCGGTTTTGAAGATTTTCAATTTCCTAATCACGTCTTCAAACTCCATAAAGCCTTTTATGGCCTCAAACAAGCTCCACGTGCTTGGTATGCGCGTCTTAGCTCTTTTCTTGTTTCTCACAATTTTTCAAAGAGAAAAGTTGACACCACACTTTTTATTAAATCCCATGATGGGACTCTCTTATTGGTTCAAATTTATGTTGATGATATTATTTTTGGTTCTACTAACAACACACTTTGTGTAGAATTTGCCAAAGTTATGCAGAAAGAGTTTGAAATGAGTATGATGGATGAACTCTCCTTCTTCTTGGGGTTACAAATCAAACAAGGACCTAAAGGAACCTTCATCAATCAAGCAAAATATACAAAGGACCTCCTCAAGCGTTTCGACCTTGACTCATCCAAATCAATGAGGACTCCTATGGCCACAACGACAAAGCTTGACAATGATGAAGATGGCACATCGGTCGACATTCGTAAGTATAGAGGTATGATCGGTAGCTTACTCTATTTAACTGCTAGCCATCCGGATATCATGTTTAGTGTTTGCTTGTGTGCACGATATCAAGCCAATCCAAAGGAATCACATTTGAGTGCCGTTAAGCGCATTTTTTGTTATCTCAAAGGCACCATTAACATGGGTCTTTGGTATCCGAAATTCTCATCCTTTGAGCTTCATGGCTTTTCGGATGCGAATTTTGCCGGATGCAAGATTGACCGAAAAAGCACTAGTGGCACATGTCAATTCCTCGGGAAGTCCTTGGTATCGTAGTTTAGTAAGAAGCAAAACTCTGTTGCTCTTTCAACCACTAAGGCAGAGTATATTGCAGCTGGTTGTTGTTGTGCACAAATTCTTTGGATGTCACAAACACTTTTAGATTATGGCATTTCTCATTCTTGCACCCCTATTAAATGTGATAACACTAGCTCTATCAATCTCACGAAAAACTCGATTTGTCACTCACGCACGAAGCACATTGAAATTAGACACCATTTTCTTCGTGACCATCAGCAAAAAGGAGATATCAGTCTCGAATTTATTGATACTACCTATCAATTAGCCGATATCTTCACTATGCCTCTCCCGGAAGATCGCTTCTCTTTCCTTTGCCGTGAACTAGGCATTTTATCCTTTGATCCATAGTCCCATTGGGCCGGCACACCAACGATATACTGCGGTATACCGGCGGCATGCCGTTTTTTCAAGCAGAATTAGGTTCTGTTTCGAAACTCGGCATACCGTCGGTACACGTCGGCATACCGCCGGTATGCCGGATAGCGGCGGACAGGAGATCAACTTAAGTTTCGGGCCCACCTTTCTTCTCTACTTTATTTATTCCTTTTTACCCTCTTCTATTCTCTCTCATCCATCCCATCAATTTTAACTACCCATCTCTTCACCTCCCATCTCATTTACTTCTCTTCAATCACTTCCCCCCTTTTTCTTTCCTCTTTTTACTCCACCATCATAACTTCCCTCCACCTTTTCACTCCATCTCATTAAACCCTCCTCTACAACCGTTCCAACCTCCTCCCCATTTTCAAAATCATCTCTTCATCTTCCTCCTCTACTTTAAAACCCTCTTTCTTCTATCTCTTCTCTACTCCTTCTTCTTCCACACCAAAGCACCATATCCCTCAACATGGCAAACCCTAAGCGCCCCCGATCCTCCTCCTCCTCCTTGTTCAACCCCTTCGTCCCGGTGGCGCAGCCTCACGGCTATGACCAACGCGTCTTCTCCAACTCTCTGGCGACCGAGCTTTGGTTCCAGCACTTCGTCCATCACAACGTGTTCAAGGGACGGGCGATCAACTGGAACCTCTTCCCCGGTCACGTTCCCTTGTTTGACGACGCCGGTCTCTCCTCTCTTCTTCGGCGCCAAATTCCTGTCTACCCTGCTGCTGTCCGACTTTTCTATTACAACATGAGAGGGGATGACGACGATCCATCCGCCATTCAATCTATGGTCAATGACCGTCACTTCCGTCTTACTTCTCGGGAAGTGGGGAACATCTTAGGCATCCCGGACAAAGGGGAAGCGTTACCATCTTTGGGTGCTCTCAACTCCTCGGCGGCGTCACCTTTCGACGAATTTTGCCGTATCATCTGCAAGGGTCCCAACCCTCCTGCCATCCCGGCCCTCTCTGTCCAGCTGGAGCCATTTTACTACGAGCTCCATCGGATCGTGTGCCACACTCTCTTTCCTAAGGGCGGGAACTATGACGCAATCATCGGTGACGCTCTCGTCTGCATGTATTATCTCTATGCCCGGAAGCCCTTCTCCTTCCCGAAGACTCTTCTTCTGCAACTCCGGCGTGTCATGCCTTCGGGGAAGCAGAACCTCTACTATGGCTCTTTTATCACTCTGCTTCTGGAGGCCAAACATGTTGACCTATCTCTCTGCTCCTCGGATGGCGTCCCCTCATATCTTGCTGTCTCCCGTACCCTTGCTGGCGCCTCTACTTCCCGTGCCTCATCTTTCCAAGAGCAACCGGCATCCACTCCTGCTGCTCCCACATCTACCCCTCCTACTTCGGGCCATTATATGCCGCTCACTCAGCAGTACTTTGATATGCGGATGGCCCAGGCGGAGGAGCAGATGCGGGCCCACACTCGTGGACTTGGCGCCCTGATCCAGTCTCGTTTCCACGATCAGGAATATTTTATTCAGCGCACTCTGCAAGACCGGGATGCCTTTCTGGATCTTAATCTTCAGGATCCCATGTACACGGCCCCGTGTTTCTCTGACCCCAATGCCTATGGGTTTATGTACCCTGACGGCATTGATCCTTTTGGTGCCTTCCAGCAAGCTCAGGGTGATGATGATGATCCGGCTGAGGATTAGGGATGGACTTCCTTTTGGTGATGGTTTCGGTTTTTGAGTGTTTCTAGTTTTTATGTGTTTGTCTTTATGTTGTCTTTTGTGGTCCTTCGGGGACCGGTGTGTGGTTGTTACTAGTTGTTTGCTGTCCTTCGGGGACTTAATCTCTGGGTTTCTATAGTGTTTGTCTCTCATGGTGGAGAGTCTTTTATGTTTTCAGTATGATATGTTTGTGTCAAGCATGTATTCTTTGTTCACTTCAATCTATTAATGCATGCTTCTCTTTATATACTCGTGTCATTTTTATTATGCACTGTTTCTATTGATTATCCCCATCTTTGACTAAGTGATAAAGGGGGAGAAATCGTATTGAGGGGAGCTGTCTACCTACGGGGGAGCTACTCCCTGAAGATGCTATCTCTCTATTTTGTCAATTATCAAAATGGGAGAGTTTGTTGGCACATTTTATTTTGAGTAATTAACTGCATCTTCGTAGTTTAGTCTTCTGTTCTTCAGATTCAAATATTCTCAAAAGATCTACTACATGGAGTTCTTCCGTTCAAGAGCATTCTCCTTCTTCCTTGAAGACTGTAGCAGTTACCGGCGTTCCCTGCATAAGACGGTATTTTCCTGCTTAGAGTCTTCGAGTCTATAATGGTCTAGGTATATCTGTAAACACCTAAGGACGGATGACAGTAAAAAGAACAAGTCAAAATCAAATAGCTACAGAGCGGCATACCGGCGGTATGCTCCGGCATACCGACGGTATACCGTTTTTAGCATACAGAAAGTTGCTGTGACAAATAGTCAGCATACCGGTGGCATGCTACGGCATACCGGCGGTATATCGCTTTTTTTGTCCAGAAAGTTGCTGTGACAAATTGTCGGCATACCGACGGCATGCTCCGGCATACCGACGGTATACCATTTTTAGCAACCCAAAAGTTGCTGTGACAAATTGTCAGCATACCGACGGTATGTTCCGGCATACCGGCGGTATACCGTTTTTAGCAACTCAAAACTTGCTGTGACAAATTGTCGGCATACCGGCGGCATGCTCCGGCATACTGGCGGTATACCTAGTTTCAAATATTTGGTTTTCGAATTGCTCTGACTAGCATTAATGGCCGCATTTAATGCTCTCAAACGGTCATTAATATGACCGTTACTATTTAGACGGTATACCGACGATATGCCGCTGCATACCGCCGGCATGCCGGTTTGTCTGTATTCAGAGCATTAAATGCCACCAACTCATGGTTCTCTTATAAAAGAAAGCTCTCTCTCTCTCTCTCTTGAGCTTTCTCACCAACTCTTCCATAAATTTTCCAACAACCAAGAGCTCCACCATTAATACTCTTTCAAGCTTTTCATTGTCATCCTCTCCCAAAGTGCTAGAGTATTAAAGAGTTGTACATTTCGATCTTCACGTGTTAGAAGATCAACAAGTTCTCATTCTCTTTTGTTTGAAGTTGGCGAGCCTTCGTAAGAAAACTCGTGTGTAGAAGTTGGCGAGTCTTCGGATCCAAACTCGTGTTGAAGTTGGCGAGTTCTTCGGATCCAAACTCGTGTGTACTATTTGGTTAAATAGTGGATTAAAGACGGAGAGAGTTCCGGGACTGGACTGCCTCAAAAGAGGATACCAGGATACATCCTTGCGTTTGCGTTTGATATTTCTACTCTTTACTTTCAATTGTCTTTATTACATCAATTGTTGTAGTTAATTTTTAATTTTCCTATTCACCCCCCCTCTAGGGTTCTTACATATGATTCTATGTTAAGTTCTAACCCGTGCAGGCTAGGCAATATGGGACGGAGATGAGCACGATCACTATGTTTATGTTCATATTATGGCTAACCGTATCTGCTGCAGGAACACAGCATGGGACACATGTATGATAACGTGTTATGTTTAAGTATTGCTATGAAACTGATCCTAAGGGCTAAATAGAAAGATCACCAAATAAGTTGCATGTTTCACTAAATGATTAAGTATTTGGTTTGGGTGCGAGTGGGTCTTGATCAGTGCGAAGTGAGGACGAAAGCACTAATCCCCCACTAGTTTATGTGCAGGCTTAGGTTATGATCGGCTCGGGGCGGAGCTTGGCTTGGACGTGCCGAGGCATGGAGTCCTTGGCGTTCAAGAGGAGCTTCCGCATAGGCGTTCGGACTTGAGACATGGAGATGTTCGGCCGAAGACTACTTGGTGGCTATATAGAGGCATAATATATGGAACAATGTAATCCTTTGTGAGCTAGAGAGATCATGAGCGTTGTAGCCAATTGGCATTTTATGTTGGGCTATTCAGATCCTTTGTAACCTTCAGTTCATAATCAATAAAAGAGATTCTTATGTTATTCTTGTTTTCTTCCGCTTCTTATGTTACGAATTTGAGATAATCACTATGTGAACCGTTATCTTGCCTTGCACGAGCGCAACTCCAGGCTCGTGCGGCATCACGCCCCAGCGAGGACGATGATTCGGGTAAAATCTAGCGAGGACGAGCGATTTTCCGGATCGGGGCGTGACAAAAGTTGTGCGAAGAAAATGAAGCACAAGATGGTGTGTCTGAGTAGGACACGAAGGTCATGGGCGAATAGTGTCTCGAGTAGATCATGCATGACAAGTTGGTTTCGAGAAAATGACTAGTCTGGTGCTCCTAAATTAAAAGTCATGTCAACGTGCAAAAGATGATCAAAGATGAAAGTGGGAATAATTATTCAACGATTAATTGGTCTCAGTTGACCCGAAGTTGCGCGATACAAAAATAGCACAAGGGAATGAGTTCGAGTGGGACACGATATATCAACATGAAGATATTCTCGTCTACTACAAACTTCAATAATGAAGTTTCCAGAGACTGGCATCCCTGATGCTCTAGAATTCTAAGTCACGGTAAAGAGCATTTAATGATCAAAATTAATTAAATCAAAATTAATTATCGAGAATAAATTATTTGAAAAAATTCGAAAATAAATACCGAAAATTCAGGGGGCTTACATTCATCAAGCCCCGCAAGAGCAACAACCATAGGATGAGCAGCACCAGCAGCAAGATTTATTTGTCACCACTAGACCAAGGAGATCGATCAACCCAGTACACATATATGGATTTGAGGAACCGGTAAAGCACTATAGACAGTTAAATGTAGTGGCATATGTACTACCAGTAGAGGATGATGAGCCTATCACATTCAGACATGCTGTCAAAGATACAAGAACTGGATGGTACCTATACAGGAAGAGATTGAGTCTCTCCACAAGAACTATACATGAAATTTGGTTCCATTGTCCATGGACAAGCGAGCTATAGGCTGCAAGAGAGTGTACAAGAAGAATAAAGCTTCTCCAGAGCCATGTGAAGAAGTTTTGCTTGAGAGCCTTTAGGGACGGAATTGACGAGTGGTTGATTTGGTAAAGCTATACGGTACAGAAGTGTGTCGGCTCTGTTTTATGGCAAAAACTTACCGAGGTGGAGATATGAAGGAAAGTGTCAAAAATAGGCTCATGGCCATTTTTTACTTTAACCATATGTTTGATAGAATTTTCATATATGGATTTCTAATATATGTAAGTCTATATATGATTGGGTTTCCAATATATAAACCTACATAGGATTGGATTTCTAATATATGTAAGTCTACATATGATTATATTTCCAATATATAAGTCTACATAGGATTAGATTTTCATATATAGACATTTGTCATGGTATATAAAGGGGTCTAAATGTTCACCACAAAATATCTCCAAGAGTGCTCAAGTTGTTGAATAAGTTCAATACAAGAGAGCTAAAGTTGTTGAATAAGTTCAACACAATAGTTTGAGAGATTTTTTTATTTTTGTGATAAAGAGTTCTTGAATGCAAGGAGAGAAGTGTTGAGAGATACTGTAGTTCCTTTTCTTCTTCATAATGGAACTAAATCTCCCTCATTTGTGGAAGTATGTATCTTGGCCGAACCACGTAAATTATTGTCTTTGTGGTTATGAATTTTCTCTGAGTTTCTTGGGTTTATTTTCGATGTGCCCCAACACTTGGGAATCACGAACACTCCATGAACCGATCACGTGAAAAAGGCATGTTGTGTGATTGTTCCCGTATCCACATCATGTCGTGTCAAATTTGTGCCTATACAGTAAAGCTAAGTACTAACTACTTTCAGTGCTTCAAAACATGCAAGTGATAACAAAACCAAAAAGTGAAGGAAAATGCTACTTTGACCGCCCGCTGGGCTGGCCCATGCCTACGTGGCGGCCAACAATTGGCCCCCTTGCTAACATGGGTCCATCCCAGGCGGGGGGACCAATACTGACGTGCATAGCAGCTCTGAAAAGTGAATAAACCTTTTCAATTGAAGAAGGTCGAGCACTTCTGAGATCCGGTAATGGAATTTACTTCAATTATATCGCAAGGATTGCCAATAAGGTTGCTCACTTGTTGGCTTCACATTCATTGTCTTCTATTCAGTATTCTTCTGTATGTGTTTATGAGGAAGAACCATCATGTACTGTGTCCCATATCTATCACGATATCAGTAACAAGTGTCTAAGTGTCCAGAAATAAATTTTTTGGATTTTTTTTGACGATGGATCGACAATTTAAGATGGATAAATTATAAAGTCATACACAATCTGCATGCCAAGTCACAACATATATATATACAATAAAATGAATGACATAAAAAATACAATACTTAAAAAATAGAAAAGTAGTTTGAGGATCATCCTAAAACTTTAAACAAAAGAATAATAAGAATCATTAAATTAAAGTAGGACATGGTAACGAAGTAAAGGAAGAAGGACAGTAGATCCATTGTCACCACCATCGCCGCTGCCGCTGCCACCACGTCTGGACCACTTGGCAAGCTCCATCCTCTGCTTCCTTCTCCGCTTTCCACCATATGCTTCTTCTTCTTCTTCTTCTTCTCCACACATTTGTAAATCTCCTCCAGCCTCGCTGTCGCAATCGACTGCTCTCTTATACCATCGTCACCGCAGCCTCCTCCTCCTCTTTAACTCCCGCCACCACCACCACGTCCCTGGTTGCAGTCCATCGCCATTTGTCAAGTTCTTCCACAGCTATAACAATTACTCCCACCACCTCCTTCATAGCCACACCCTCCTCGGCTCCTCTATTCCTACCCTTGCCTCCACCATTGAATCGATCACCACCGCCGTAGCCTCTGCCTCCCGTTTAGCTGCTTTTGTGGCAACCGCCACCGTGTCCCCCTCCGTCACGGCCGACTCTGCCACGGTTCGATATTTAGGGTTTTGGTCGTGGTTTGGGAAGGAGAGAAAGATCATACTTTTTAGGGTTTGTGGAAGGACCGAAGGAGCATTGGCGGAGAAGGGAAGGGTTTTGGGTGAGGAAAGTTTTTATTCGGGTTTGCGTTCACTCTTTAGCCTCCTTAAAAACCCAAACTTTTGAGGTGAAAAGAAAAAATGTACGGTTTAGCTGAGTTCAACTACAGTAACTTAAATATAATATGGTTATGACACGTATTATTATTTTTAGGTGTGTCAATTTTTTTGTATTTAGGTGTGTCATTTTTTTATCAGGTGTACCCACGTGACCTCCAGTGTACCCAACGGCCTACATCCGTACGGAGTTCTTTGTATTTAGGTGTGTCACTTTTTTCCAGGTCTTTGAAAAAAAATTAAGAGATGAAATGCATTTAATCCAACGGCTGTTAATAGCCAAAATTTTAATTTCAAGAACTCATGAGTTCCTCTAGGATTTTTGTTTAACTATTTTAGTATATGTTTAATTTGATCCCAATAAAATGTGTAAATTTTTCTTGTTTTACCCTAATCTAATAAATCCAAATATGTTGTTTCATTGTCCTAAACTTTTCTTCCAATTTTTTATATCGATCATATAACAAAATAGATACTCTCATAAACAATAATAAGCACAAATGGTGGTAACTTTCATATTCAGTAAAAAGAATAGTAAAAAAATTCAAGATTCTCGAGTCATTTTTTTTGCTCTAAGCCTAATGGTATCTTTACATAATATGTCTAAGTAATGAACTAATAGTCCCGGGACGTAATTTTTTTGATGGAAAACTGAAAATTATGTAATACTTCAAGGAAGATGCAAGATAGAGATCATTAGAGGATTCTAAGAGACGAAAACCAATATGTTATCTCGAAGAAGACATAGAAGAATTCGTAGCAGCAGCAGCAACGAACGTCTACTAACTTTTCTGATTAGATCAGAAAGCCCTCGTTCAGAACGAGTTGCAAGTGGATAATAGAATAACAGAAGGTTCTGATTAGATCAGAGAAGAAGAAAGCCTGCTGGGGTGAATTATCACCGACGCTCAAAGATTGATTCGCCCCACACGAACAGCTTCCAGGAACCAGCAAGTTCGACGGAGAACTTCGGAACACTCCGCTCTTCTGACTCCTCGGATGGCGTAAACTCTGCTCCTAAAGGACCTCTCTTCTTTGCTCTGAACTTAGAGAATTTTGTAGGAAAATTTTTGATACTTTTTGTTCTGTCCACTAAGAGAAGAGAGGGACTTTATATAGGTGCGTCCAGTAACTGCTCGGTATACAGAATGTTCAGGACGTGAGAAAACTGCTCCGAATGTTCCGTAACCGCTCAAATTTTGCACAGACACGATTGAGTCAACTAGCGCATAGCGCGCGCCAACTAGCGCATAGCGCGCGCCAACTAGCCTATAGCGCGCGCGAACGGTGTACAGCGCGCGCAATTGCGCACCACTGCGCCAACTACACACACGCACACTATGCTTCAACTGTGCGCCATCTGGCAGTGCCATCAGGCCGCACCAACAGGCAGCGCCAACTGGCACGCCACTGGGCCGCACCACTGAGCGTGCCACTGGGCAACGCCAACTGGTCAGCGCCACGGTCTGTTGCACAGATGCTCGCGTAATAAGCGCACGATCGGCTGCATAGATGCTCGCACAACGAGCTCAACTTAAGCGTGCTATGCGTCTAACGACGATGCTGACGTGCTAAGTACAAAGTGTGCCAACAAAATGCCATATTATGCCTCATGAGCCCATGAGCCCGAGTCCGAGTCGCTAAGCCCCTATGGGGCTTAGCTCCAATGGAATAAATTCCAAGAGCACAAATATTAATATTTTTCCATGGAGTCTTATCCTTACCTCATAGTAAAATCATCCACATGGTTCCCTCCTTAGGGTTACCCCCCTATGTGCATATCTCACAACATACCAAGTATATATTAAGATACAACTCATGGTACTTTTCTAATGTGGGACTGAATATCACTAAGCATGTATTAAAAATAAGCTTTCTCTATATGTTAAAGGAAAAGCTCCAATAATCCCCCACATATCTCGATATATGCATTTGAGTATTCCCTACAGTAATTGTCCATCATCCATTAGGAGAGATATCGCTGACGACTTGAATCTTCCCGCATGAGTCAAACAACATACTATAATACAAGAATGGACTAAGCGTTGAGTTATGCACCATAGCTGCAATTCTTTCCACTTATATAATGTAGTTATATGTGCTTCTGGCTGCACATTAAAGGCCTTGTGCCAACCTAGTTTCAATATATAATTTTGGGCATCTACAAGTTTACCCTCAAGAGACGACCTGATATCTTTGTCCGTACACTATAGATGAGTTTTTTATTAAACAAACATGGCATGAAGCCTTGCGCTTACGCCGCTATGACATGGCCTAAAGCCGAGGCATTACCCCTACCCGAGAACCTCATCGTAGTGTCATACTACAGTAGCATGAGGTCACAAGCCTCTTTGTAGTACCAAACTACCCAGTATGAAGCCTTAGGCTCCCTTGCGGTGTTTGTGACGCCCCAGAACCAGAATACTGGAGAGCGGGGGCGTACATAGCCAGCTATGTATATTGAAATAGAATCCACCTCGCTATACGGTCACGGCTGTCTAGATATGAGGGTTTACTGCAAGCCAACGGTCTCTTAAGGTCAAGCCTATTGTCTCAATCTCGAGCAAGTAATACAGTTACAAGATGTTAGACCACCAAATATACAATAAAAGGCGTCCCAAATATTACATATTCAGCTGATCATAAAGCTAGTCATACAAAATACGAGGACTGGCAAGAGTTAAGTCATACATGATCAACCCTAGGATTTGTTAATCATGTTTACAGTCCGTAGGCAGACAGTAAGTAAATATGCATCGAGCTAACATGTGCTCGTTGGCTAAATGCCTCAAAAGAATCATTTTACAAGGTAGTGAGCGAAACAAAATAGAAAATCCACTCGTAGTCCGGATTTCTTCTAGTCGCCACCATCGGGTTGAAAGTTCGGTAGATCCTCGGGTGCTGCTCCGAAATCTGGCCACACAAAATCAGCTGGGTCAAACCCCAGAAAGAGCAAGTGCCACAAGGAGGCCACGAAATAAGAACAAAAGCCAGCATATCAGAACATAAGAAATAGAAGAAAGGTACAAGTAATAAAGAGTACAACAGAACAATAAACGACTAGGGACGTGGACCATTCCGGGAGCCAGGTTATAAACCTTAAACCAAACAAGGACCGGGGTCGTAACCCTTCGCCTGAATAGCACTTTGTCTCTACCCATTTATTGTTTAAGATAAGTAAAACAATCATGTTCAGGAGTACCAGGTACATGGACTAGACGAAACTTAGACAAGGCTGGACACCATCCATTCACAAGCGGCCAAGCAATTACTATGGCTTACTACTTAACTAACTAGGGTTATCACAAGCCTAGTTACTAGCAAGATGCAAATAAGAAATTCCCAGTCCCAAGCCCTGTAGACTATCCAGTTATCCTTTCGCGGTTGAGAGTATGGTTGGGTACATCGCCCAGGAGACGATATACCCTTAGGTGACTTAGAGAGTGCAACACGTAATAGTGTGCTGGAAATGTGCCATACTCGTCGGCAGGCTACAAGTCCGTTTAAAGCGCCCAGATAACGAGATCGCCTGTGACTGGAAATTCTCCATGAACTATAGTTTGATCTAGTCATTAGCCTAATCCATATTCAGTGTGAATCCCTGACCGTGGTAACCAGGGAGTCACATCCTAGACATTGTAGAAGCATAGAATTTCACAACCAGAAAGCCTATGCGCCAGACACTACATGCGCCAGAGATCGGGCAAAATACTTCACAGCAAAATCAACAAAGATAGACATTTAAAAAAGGACTTTTTATTTATATACAAAAGTCTATTACATGTCTAGAAAAGGTTGTACAAAGGAGAATTTCTATAAAGGAAAAATCCTAAGTCTACAGCCAGCGGCCACCATGCGCCTCCAGATAGGCGCAGCAGCCACCATGCACCGCCGGTCAGGCACAGCAGATACCATGCGCCTCCAACCAGGCATATCCCACCATGCGTACTCAGCACGGCACATCCCTTCAGCAGCTCAGTTATGTGCATCCCCAGTTATGTGCATCCCATCAGCAGCCCAGTTATGTGCCGCTCTTCCAGCCAGGTTCACCTGATAAGTGCTTCGACTAAACAAAGCATTTAACCCTCTGGCTGGAACCAAGGAAGAGAAGAGCACCGTAAATCTGTGGCCAGGGGAGGCTTCGAAAGAGCCCCCAAAGGCGAAGGAAGACCGTGATCGAAACCACGGCTAAAGGAGCAGCTTCCAAACCCACCAGAGTGGGCAACGCCCACTTTGAAGGAAGAAAGAGCCAAGCACCGCAATTCCGATCTACGGCTCTTCCGGAGTAACGGAGACGAGGCCCGAGCATCCCTATCTTTGGATGCAACAGGCACCTTCCGCCTTCCTCAGAAGCCCTCGACTCCGTCTTTTGGATGTAACAGTCACCTTCAAGTGCATCAATGACGACATGGCGTCTCATCTTCACCCTCGGGAGCACTTCGTCGACAGAATGCACTCGAGTACCCAAGTTCATGTTGGAAGTACGTGAGGGAACGAGAAGCAAACATTCTCTCCATGCCACTATTTATAGGCCGGGCAGATCAAACCTACGCGCCAAGTGGATGGCTCTCCGAATTCCGTGCAATGAATTTGCATTAAATGGATGAACCGGACGCCTCGAATTTAGCCAAATGGCTATTTAAAGCACTCGAGGAGCGAAACAGCTGCATCATTAAAAGACATGTCGGATGCGCCAGCCAGACAGCACATCACACAGACGCGCCCTTCGACATCAGGCGCATCACACAGACGCGCCCTTCAGTACCAGGCGCATCACAGAGGATGCGCCCCCACGCGTCCCCATGCCTAGTGGAACACCAATCGACGTGCCCACTCAGCTGTCCATCGAATGTCAGAAACATTAAATACTGAACTGACAGAGTTGGCAGCACACCTCCCAAAGTCTGAACAGTTGACAGCTTTTTCAGAAAACGAAGCGTCGGCAACGTCAGCATCATCATGACTCTACTCCGACGGCTACTGCCACGTGGCCACCCAACCATCCGCATACGCCTCAAAAGCCATGTGCCTCAGACTCTTCAACTGATCCCTAAAGACAGAAGAAAAGTCTCGATTTGAAGCTTTGCATGCGCCTCAAAAGCCATGCGCCCCAGACTGCTCTCTGATCCCAAAAGACAGAAGGAAAGTCGCCTGCATGCGCCTCAAAAGCCATGCGCCCAGAATGGTTCGTGACTCCTAAAAGTTACGAGCTAAAGTCTCCTCATACGTCCAATCCAAGGCGCATCCCACCAGATCATCCCCCACCAAATCCGAGATCTCCGAGCCATGAGTCGACGACACGTGTCCTTTGACTCAACCCATCCAAGATTTCAGCAATAGAAAGATCTTCTCCTCTGCTACGTGCCAGCTCACAACAGCAGTATGAAGAATTCAACCCCTCGATCAGGGCGCATCATCCATGCGCCTCCATCAGCAATCTCCACGTGGCGTCCCCATGCACCAGCGCATCCTACATGTGCGCATGAGCAGCCAACCTACCCAGCTATAAATAGAGGGATCATTTTTTTCTCGCCCACGCAGAGAATACACAACGAACACACAGAGAATCGTCAGAGAGGCAGATACAGACACTCAACGTCTTCCTCCTCTCAGCAAGCTCCATCACCCAGAACAATCCAAACCTTCAGAGAACCGATAACCGTCGTCAACTCGTCAACGGAGTCAACGTATTACCACTCGCTCCATTGGCACCGAGGACCTAGATTAAACAAAAGTGTACTCCTAGGACTACATCAAAGTCCTATATTGTAACATTGTTCTGTTTGTATTAAAGTTTACAATCAAATAATTTTAATGGCAAACAGACATGATGCGAGACAAGACAAGTGGATTGCACAAAGCAGCAATAGTGAACACCCACGGCATTAGATTTGATTATACGAGTCAAGTTAGCCATCGCAACAGCATCAGGTCAGGTCAAGTTACAAGTCAGGTTACAAGTTACACGTCAGGAGGGCGCCGCCACGGGCCACTATCAAGTTATCCAGTACCAAGATTAATTATGAATCACAGGTTACAAGTTAAGAGCGTACCCCATCGGGTCACTACTAAGGAGATCAGAAAGTACTAGAATCATAAATCACAGAAATCACAAAAATCGTACTAGTCATAAGCAAACACCAAAAATCGTGCCAGGTCGTGTTGGGCCAAGACAGTCGTGTTGTGTGGAACAAGATCTCAAAACTCTAATCCACAAAAGAGAAGCCAAGTCCAATAAATAAAACCAAACCATCATGGGCAAGTGGGTTGCGCAGGGGGTCAGATTGCGCTGGGGAAAAGGATTGCGTAGGGGAATGGATTGTGCTGAGGAATAGACTGCGCTGAGGTTGGGTTGTGCTGGGAGCAGGTTGCACATGGATTGAGTTGCGCAGGATTGGGTTGCCCTGAAAATGAACTGCGCTGGGGCAAGCTGCGCAGGGGCGAGCTGCGCGGAGGTCAAGCGCGCCAATGGAGAGAAGGCGCTGGAGCTAAAGAGCACCAGCGCAAGTCAGTCCAGCGCAAGGCGCTGGCCGAGGAGCTGCGCAGTCCGGCCATGCGCTAAAGAGCGCAGGCCGAGGGTCATCTTCTCCATCAGGCCGAGAGGAAGACTCCAAGAACCCTAAATTTTAACTCTTCATAACTTGGCCAAAATAAAACCAAATTTGGATTTCCAAAGTTCTAGCTTATGTAAAATTGAATTCTCTTCCACATGGAAGCCTCAAAACAAGGAAAAATCTAAGTTTAATAAATCAAAACCAAGAAAAACCGAAAATGGTTAAAACTTAGATCTAGAAAAATGGAAGCTCCAAATCACAAAATGCCAAGTTCTAATGTTGTTCACCATGGCCTAATCTAGCTAATGGACAAATAAAATTGGGTCCTTATGTGGTGGCAATGTTCACTTGCCTATGGTGTTGGTGTTGTGTGGAGGAAGGAAGAAGAAGATGAAGAAATTAATGAAAGTTATGAGGAGAGAGAAAGTTAGGTGGGGTTTTAATGAATGATGATATGTTGTGTTGAGGGTGGAGGTTTAGCTAAGGATGTTCCAATGCATACTAAACCCAACCAAACCAATTCCTTCTCCACAAAATAAAACCAAGCCAGGTCCAAAACCCGTTTTACGAGAAAACCAAAATCCGCAAGTTAAGCCAAAACACAATTACAGGCCAGAATCTGAGAAAATAAAATACAGGTCCGAATTACATATAAGCCTAATTAAAATACGTATTCCGAAATACGGGCATTACAGTGTTACGCCGCAACGATATGGCTTGGAAGGTCGAAACTTTATTCCTATTTGGGTACCTCATCATGGTGTCGTTCCACTGTAACATGGGGACATCCTCCCCTTTGTAATGCTGTCTACCCCTCTTTAATTTTATCATACATCATTAGGCTACCTGCCTATTTGCGGTGCTACGCCGCTGTGACTTGGCTAGTAAAGCCGAGGCATTACCCCTAACTGAGAACCTCATAGTGGAGTCACCCCACTATAGCATGGAGTTACACTCTTCGTAATGTTATTCTACCGTGCTTTCTGTAAAGAACACCAGGCATTCACTCTGTCTAAGAATTTATTAAGACGTTTAAGCCATCCTTATCACAGGATCCGTTTTCCACAGAAAATATATAGTATACAACAGTGGTTGTAGGTCCATAACCTTTTCATGCCATAGAGGACATGTACCCACTGTTCCTGATATTTTCCCAATTAGTGGTCCTCCTTTGAACCAAAAGCTAGATGCCCAGTAGATTTTTCTTTGAACTAATAGCATAAAACTTTATGATAGGATTACAATAACACAATATCAGAATGTCTTCAAGCCTATTTTACTTGCTGTGTCATCGACCACCTGGCGCTTGAGGCCCTTGGTGAACGAATCTGCCTGGTTCTCCTGACTCCGAACATCAATCACTGCAATAACATCTCTCTTGATGAGATCGTGTACTGCCTTGTGTTTTAACCGTACAGTCCTATTCTTTTCGTTGAAGATGTCATTTGATGCCATCGCCGCAGTCGTCTGGTTGTCGTAATATATCGGAATTGCCGGTATTTGTGCCCCAACCACTGGAAGATCATACATGAGCTTTCAACGTCATTCTGCTTCCTCCACTGCGATATCAAGTACAAAGAACTCAGATTCCATGGAGGAACGAGAGAGCATAGTCTGCTTTTTTGACTTCTACGATATAGCAGCTCCACCCATTATGAAAATAAATCCACCTGTGGACCTCTTACTCTCCATCTCTGAGCACCAGCTGGCATCACTGAAGCCTTTTACTACCGACGGATCTTCGCTGTAGCGTAGTACATATGTTTGAGTCTTCTTGAGATATCTAATTACCCGTTTTACAGCTTTTCTGTACTCAACACCTGGGTTGCTCGTAAAACAACTCATCATTCCCACGGTGAAAGCTATGTCAGGCCTTGTGACAATAATAACATATATCAAACTCCCGATTATGCTTGCATACTCCAGCTGCCTGACGCTTTCCCTCAAATTAGGCTTCAGCTTCAGATCACACCTGTAAGGCGTATCGATCATTGGAAGATCCTGATATCCGTAGCGTGTGATCATCTTCTCAATATAATGAGACCGTGACAGCGCCAGTCTAGTGTCTGTCTGGATGATTTTGATTCCTATGATCACATCAGCTTCCCCCAAGTTCTGCATACTGAACTTAGTCGAGATGAACTTCTTTGTGTACGTAACACAGCCCATATCCGTGCCTAGGATAATCATGTCGTCCATGTAGAGGTAAACGATTACACCTCTTCCATCAGCGAACTTAGTGTAAACACACTTGTCCGTCTCGCTGACCCTGTAACCATTTGACCATATAACCTTGTCAAATTTCTCATGTGATCATATCTTGGAAGCCTGTTTAAGACCGTACAAGTATTTTTACCAACTTGCAGACTTTGTCTTCAAGATCCTTGACGACAAATCTCTCTGGCGGTTGCATGTAAATCTCTTCGGTCAGCTCGCCATTTAGGAAAGTTGTTCTTACATCCATCTGATGTATCATCAACTTATGTATTGCTGTGAGAGCAATCAACATTCTGATAGTGGTCATCTGGGTTACTAGAACATACGTATCAAAGTAGTCGATCCCCTGCTTCTGAGAAAATCCCTTGGCTACCAGCCTAGCCTTGAACTTGTCAAAAGTTTCATCTGCTTTCACCTTCTTTTTGAAGATCCATTTGTATTCGATGGGTTTTGCCCCTTCAGGAAGATCAACTAGCAACCAAGTGTTATTTGAGGTAATTGAATCATTTTTTTTGTTTATCGCCTCTATTCAGAAAATAACGTCTCTAATCTTCATCACCTCATCATAGGTAAGCGGATCTACTTCCACATGATAGGTGATAAAGTCATTTTTGAAGTCCTTCGGCCTCCTCACTCGCTTAGTTGATGGCTCAGCGAGCTCTGGTTCAACAGTTGTTTCGACAACATCTTCTTGGACTACATTCTCATTGGAAGCTTCAGTTTCCTGCGCACTCACATTGTTCTTCAAAATATTCGAAAAAAGAATGTTCTTGTGCCTTGCAAACTTGTCTTCAAAATATTCTGTATTGCGAGATTCAATGATATGATTTGATTCAATATCAAGAAATCTTCGAGCATTACTCTTCTTGGAATAACCTAAGAAGATTGTCTTCGTAGTCCTTGTCCCGAGCTTCTGAATCTTCATATCTAGAAGCTTTACATATGCCAGATACCCCCACACTCGAACGACATTCAAGTTAGGTCGACTTTGAATCAGAGTTCATGAGGAGTAACGTCTGAAGTTGCATGAGGCACTCTATTTAGAATAAAAGTGACCGTCAATACAGCTTCTCCCCAGTAGCATTTTGGAAGACCCACAATCAATAATATTAAGTTTATCATTTCTGTCAACGTTCTGTTCTTCCTCTCTGCTACTCCATTTGATTGAGGAGAGTACGGAACAGTAGTCTCGTTGATAATTCCATATTCTTTGCAGAACGATACAAATTTATGAGACCGATACTCTCCACCTCGATCACTTCTTATTCTCTTGAGTTGTTGTCCAGTCTGCCGTTCAGCCTCGGCCTTGAACTCTTTGAACTTCTCGAACGCTTCGTCTTTAGCCTTCAGCAAGTAAACGAACGCGTACTTTGAGAAGTCATCGATAAATGTTATAAAATACTTCATCCTTATTTTTGTAGAGAACTATTTGAAGTTACAGATATTGGAGTGTACCAACTTCAGAAGATCTGTGCTTCGATTAACCCGAGAAAATGGTTTCCTTGTGATCTTCGTGTGAGCACATACTTCATATTTCTCTACCTTATCCCCACATTTGGAGAAAAGTCCTAGACTAGACATTCTGTTTATTCCTTTACAATAAACATGTTCGACTCTATTATGTCACAACTCAAGAGTATAAGCAGAATGAGTGATTGCATTAACAACATTGGACTAATTTATAAGCTGAATCTTGAACATTCCTTCGGTATAAAATACTTTTCCGAAGTATGTTCCTTTCATGGACATCACCATCTAGCCAGCATTGATGTCCATCCTTAGGCCTGCGTTACAGAGTAGGCCTCTAAAGATCAGGTTCTTTGCGATAGCAGGTGCATGCTTCACACCTTAAAACGTCAGAGACTTCCCAAAAGTCAGCTTCAAGACCACCGTCCTGATCCCTTGCACTTCAACTTGTGCCTGGTTCGTCACCATAACCACTTCAAAAGTTGGTATATAGGTGATGAACCATTCCTTGCTTGAACAGACATGGCATGTGGCACCAGTATCTACCCACCAGTCAGAGTTAGCCCTACCGTAGTGACATGCGCAATCATTGCAATAACGTCAGTGATTATTGAAACCTTACTAGGCTCATCTTGCTCTGATTGCTTGGTCTTATATTTGCATTCACTCTTGAAGTGGCCCTTCTTGCCACACTTGAAATAAGGCATCTGGGAATTTTTCCTTCTATTGCTTGAAGAAAGTCCCCTTCACTTTCAGATTATTGGGATCTTTCTTCTTGCTGTGGGAAACCGCCTACTTTTCTTTAGATTTCTTGGTGTGAACCAAATTGGCGTTAACCATTTGTTTGTACAGTGCGTCCACCTTCAGTTGAGCCCTCATTTGGTCCTCAACATAGATTTCTTGCAGGAGATCTTCGAGATTGATCTTCAACTTCTTCCTATGCATGTTTGCATAGAACTTGCTCCACCGAATGGGAAGCTTAGAGACGATCTCTCCAGCAACAAACTTATCGGTTAGAGGCATCCCCTCATCATCCAACTTCTGTCGCAGCTTCAGGAACTCCTTCACCTGCGACAGCATAGTCTTCTCATCTTCAAAGATCAATTTATGATATTTTTTAACAATAAATATTTTGTTCCTGTTTTTGTCATCTTCATAAAGTTTCTCCAGAGACTCTCATATCTCTCTAGCAATTGTCTTCTTTGAATATTATTCCGCTAGGGAGTCCTCCATAGCATTTTGGATTAAAAGCCTACAAATGATATTCTTCCTTATTCATTTGGCCTGATTTTTAGTAGCAGCAGTAATTGCGGCTGCAGACCCAGTTTCTGAAATAGTAGGTTCTTTCTCGGTTAACACGTGGTCAACTTTGAAAAGTTGAAGATTGAGAGTAACATTTCTCTTCCAGACTTGATAGTGCTCTCCATCAAATTGCTCCAACTTGGTGAAGTTAGGATTGATTAGTGGAGCACAAAAGTTTTCCCTCTTGTAAAATCAAGCTTTGAGATTGTTAGTCCCGGGACGTAATTTTTTCGATGGAAAACTGAAAAGTATACAACACATCAAGGAATGTACAAGACAGAGATCCTCAGAGGATTCTAAAAGAGGAAAACCAATGTGTTACTTCGAAGACGATACAGAAGAATTCGTAGCAGCAGCAGCAACGAATGTCTACTAACTTTTCTGATTAGATCAGAAAAGATCTCGTTCAGAACGAGTTGCAAGTGGATAATAGAAGAACAGAATGTTCTGATTAGATCAGAGAAGAAAAAATCCTGCTGGGGTGAATTATCATCGGCGCTCAAAGCTTGATTCGTCCCACACGAACAGCTTCTAGGAACCAGCAAGTTCGACGGAGAACTTCGGAACACTCCGCTCTTCTGACTACTTCGGAACACTCCTAAAGGACATCTCTTCTCTGCTCTGAACATAGAGAATTTCGTAGAAAAATTTCTGATACTTTTTTGTTTTGTCCACTGAAAGAGAAGAGAGGGACTTTATATTGGTGCGTCCAGTAACTGCTCGGTATACAGAACGTTCAGGACGTAGAAAAAACTGCTCTGAATGTTTCGTAACCACTCAAATCGTGCACAGACACGATTGAGTCAACTGGCGCACAGCGCGCACAATTGTGCACCGCTGCGCCAACTGCGCACACGCGCACTATGAGGCTCGTGCAACAAGCGCAACTTAAGCGCACTATGCGCCTAGCGACGATGCTGACGTGTTAAGTGCAAAGTGCGCCAACAAAACGTCACATTACTCCTTATAAGCCCGAGTCGCTAGCTCCAATGGAATAAATTCCAAGAGCAAAAAGCATTATGGAGTCTTATCCTTACCTCCTACTAAAGTCACCCACATGGATCCTTCCTTAGGATCACCACCCCATGTGCACGTCTTAACAACATATCAAGTATATATTGAGATACAACTCATGATGTTTTTCCAATGTGGGACTAAATATCACTAGACATGTATTGAAAGCAAGCTATCTCTACATGTTAAATGAAAAGTTCCAACATCAACTATTTTACTTCATGGACCAACTCTACAACAACCAAAGGATTGGGTTCAAATCAGGTTTTTGAACCAGAATACGAACCGTATAAACTTTTTTTCGGTTACTAGTTCAGATTCAAGTTGAATTCCTTTACTTCAAATAAGACTTTAATTTCTACCCACGACAAATGTTTGAACTATCATTATTTTGATCGAGGATTTCAAAAAAAAAAAATCATTATTTTGATCGCTTTTAGTTATTTGACAATATGTGTGACACATACTTGTAAAATATTGTCCAGTCATGTTTATCCAAATTTCGGAAGCCCAATAAAAAAATTCAGTAAGATATGCATATGTTGTTTACTTCGTCTGTTCTGTAAGCATTTGACACGGTGATGAATCACGATGCCCTTTAGCTAACAGGACTAAAATACATAAATAATTTATATCAGAAGTTTCTAATAATAAATATATACAATAATATTATCCAATATTATTGTATAAAAAATTAACATGGTCATGGTACCGTATTAACATATTGCTAGGCTTGGATAACAATGAACAAATATATACTTCTTCAGGTCATGATAGCTAGCTAGCTAGCTATCGTTACAGAATCAGAAAAAAAAAAATACAGAATATATATATATATATATATATATATATATATATATATATATATATATATATATATATATATATATATATATGGCTAAATTGTAACTTGATACCCTCAACTATCACTGTTTTTCAACTTAATACCCTCAACTTTTATAGGTACCAACTTGATACCCTGAAATTTCTTTGGACCAAATTGCCCCTTCTCTTCTTCCCCCCAACCCCTCCCCCCTATCTCCGGCTGCTGGTAGCCGACGGGCGGCGGACATGCGCGATCAGGTGGAGGGCAGTGGGCACGCGCGATCGGACGGCAGGCACGCTACGGCGGGCACGCGCGATCGGTCGGTGCAGGAGGACAGATCATGGGAAGAAGTGGAGGTGTTCCAAAGAGGCCTACCCAGACTCCAAGTACATAGAGGAAAGAACCGTTCAAGAAAGCCTGTGGAAATCTCTTTCAACAACAATGCCAACACCAACACTACTTCCTCCACTCCATTTTCACTTCCTCGGTCCCCTCTCAACCCCCTACCAACTCCACTGTCCCCATAACCAAAGAGGCTACAACAAGCTATGCTATGGGATCATGAAAGATGCCGACGAGTACGCGCTCCTCTCGGAGGCGTCAGCTGGCTCCAAAGGGAGCTCGTGGGAGCTGAGGCCGCTGGGTTTGGGGGATCAGCCCAAGCTGCAGAAGAAGAACGAGCACTGCTTCGTTCTGGGGGCTGACTTCGTTCTGGGGGACCGGGTTGATGGGAGGGGGTGAGGGGGAATGGCCGCGGGAGGGGAGGGGCGGGTATGGCCGCCGGGGTAGGGAAGGGGAAGTTAGCAGCCGGGGGGTGGGACGAGGGTAGTTTAGGAATAAAAGAAATTTTTGATATCAACTTAAACATATTAGTTCAAATAGGGTATTAAGTTAGTACCTATCAAAGTTGAGGGTATCAAGTTGAAAAACTCAAATAGTTGAGGGTATCAAGTTATAATTTAGCATATATATATATATATATATATATATATATATATATATATATATATATATATATATATATATATATATTTGGAAGAAGATAAATTTTTTATTCTGGCCTGAAGGCCTACCATTAACAATCCAAAGGCCTTACAAATTCTGCCCAAAAGACATATTATGGTCCGAATCCGCAACCTCTGAGAGGATATGTCTCACTCTAACCAAGAGCTAGTGGTTTTTGACATTATATATATATATATATATATATATATATATATATATATATATATATATATATATATATATATATATATATATCCCTCACTCTAATTCGTAATATTAATGTTAATATTAATATTAATGTTAGTATTAATTTTTTTTATATTTTTTTATATTAATATTATTGTTAATGTTAATATTAATTTTAATGTTAAGTTTGATGTTAATTTTAGTATTTAATGTTAATATTAACATTAATGTTAACATTAACATTAATATTAACATTAAATTACGGATTAGAGTGAAGGAGATTTTTTAAGAAAAACTTTTGATCCGCTTCCATATATATATATATATATATATATATATATATATATATATATATATATATATATATATATATATATGTTGGTGTTTTTGCCTTTGGACTAGAAAAGATAGTCCCACATCGGCTACACCAAATGGTGAGTATCTCAATATAATGCATTGTTTGTGTTGAGGTGTGCACATGAGGTGTAGTGGGGCACAAGTTTGTGCCATGTGGAAGTATTTCTCTAGAAGGAAAAAGGATTAAATCCAACAAGGATGAAAGTTAATTTTTGTTGTGCGGACTCGGACTCGGACACGGACTCCAGGATGTCTCGTGGGGAGTGTTCGGGGGATAGGCGTGGACTAGCACACTTCTATGCTGATTGTGGGATGATCTAAAATATCAAACTCTATTTTTGAGTATTGGTATTTTAGTCCCACATCGGATAGGAGAAGAGGTGAAGTCTCAACTCCACTCTATAAATAGAGCCCCTTGGCCTCCTTTGAAAGATGCACCAAGAAGAGAGAAAAGGGAGTCTGTAAAGTCCAGGAAGCCCGTTCAAGTCTCAAATATTGACTTACGAGCGTTCCAGAAGTTCTCCTGAACTTGCTGGTTCCTGGGAGCTTATCCGTACTGCGGGTATAGCTTTGAGCGCCGGTGTTCTACACCCCAGCGAGATCCGTTCTTCTTCTTCCTCCCTCTTTCTGTTGCCTTCGAGAATCTGAGACTCAACTGTTGTTGATCATCTCTTGTTGCCTTCGAGTATACCGTCGCTTCTCTTTAGAAGTTACACGGTTCGGTTGCCTTCGAGAAATATTACGAAATAATCTTTTTAGATTCTCGTAATACAACATCACCTTCTTTAGGGTGTTGTTGCCGGAAACATTGTCTTTACAATTGTTTCTGAATTCGTGTTTTTCTATCGATTGTTCGTCAAGGGACTAACAATCTCAAAGCTATACGATTCGATGGAAAACACTCGTGCTTCGCTTGTCGATACCGGCTTTAACAAGTTGGAGAAATTCGACGGTGAACACTTCCAGATCTGGAAGCGAAAGGTGACTCTGAACCTTCAACTCGTGGATGTTGATCACGTGTTGGATGAGGAAGAACCAATCGTTCCAGCAACAGGATCTGCTGCTGTTCTAGCCGCTGCTACGAGCAAGCAGACGAAGTGGAAAAAGGATAACAGCATATGCAGGCTGCTGATCCTGAATTCCATGGAAGACTCTCTGGCCGAGTCCTACACAAAGAAGACTTCTGCCAAAGAGATCTGGGAGTCCGTGGGGAAGCTGTATGACGACGACGAGGCCCGGTCGAAGATGTTCATGGTTGAAAAATACCACAAATGGGTCTTTGAAGACGAGAAGACCATGCTGCCCCAAGTAAAAGAGTTCCTGAAGCTGCGCCAGAAACTGGAGGACGATAGCATGCCCCTCGTCGACAAGTTCGTCGTTGGAGGGATCGTGGCAAAACTTCCTCCAGGATGGAGCAACATCTATGCAAGGATGCATAGGAAGAAGATGGAGATTAGCCTGGATAATCTCCTCAGCGAGATTCATGTTGAGGACGAGATGCGCTCTCAACAGAAGTTGGACGCCCTATCCAAGCAACTAGCAACGGCGAATCTGGTTCAAGCCACCAGAGAGAACAAAGGGAAGCAGGCGGCTTCTCACCACAAGAAGAAGGACTTCTCGAATCTGAAAGTGAAGGGTCCAGGATTCAAGCAACAGAAGTCCAAGTCCCATGTGACTTGCTTCAACTGTGGCAAGAAGGGTCACTATAAAAGTGAATGCAAGTCCAAGCCCAAAGAGCAAGGTGAGCCTAACAAGGTTTCTTTGGTTACTAATCAGGTTGCCATGATAGCACAGGTTGCAACTGTGGGGGCAGACTTGGACTGGTGGATAGACACTGGCGCGACATGTCATGTCTGTTCAGACAAGGACTGGTTCGTCTCCTATGAGCCTACTTCCGAGAAAGTCATGATGGCGAACCAGGCACAAGCTGAAGTACTGGGGATCGGGACGGTGGAGCTGAAGCTTACATCGGGGAACATTCTGACGCTTCAAGGTGTGAAGCATGTTCCTGCAATCGCTAAGAACCTGATCTCTGGGAGCCTGCTCTGCAACGCAGGCTTGAGGATGGACATCAATGCTGGCCAAATGGTGATGTCCAAGAAGGGTACTTTCTTCGGGAAAGCTTTTCAGACTGAAGGAATGTACAAAATTCAGCTTGTTGTAACCTAGCATAATAATGTTAATGCTATCACTAGTTTGAATTACTCTCTTGAATTGTGGCATAATAGACTAGGACATGTTCATTGTAAGCGAATAAACAAAATGTCTAGTCTAGGACTTATCTCCAAGTGTGGGGGTAAGGTAGAGAAATGTGAGATATGTTCTCAGACGAAGATCACTAGGAAACCCTTTCACAGGGTCAATCGAAGCACAGATCTTCTGGAGTTGGTTCACTCAGATATCTGTGACTTCAAACAATTCTCTACAAAGGCCGGAATGAAGTATTTCATTACTTTCATAGACGACTTCTCCAAGTATGCCTTCGTCTATTTACTCAAATCTAAAGACGAAGCATTCGAGAAGTTCAAGGAGTTCAGGGCCGAGGCTGAACGGCAAACTGGACAACAACTCAAGAGGCTGAGGAGTGATCGAGGTGGGGAATATAGGTCTCACGAATTCTCATCATTCTGCAAAGAACATGGAATCATCAACGAGACGACGGCTCCGTATTCTCCACAATCCAACGGAGTAGCAGAAAGGAAGAACAGAACGTTGACAGAGATGATGAACTCTATGCTGTTGACTGCGGGTCTCCCAAAGTGTTACTGGGGAGAAGCTGCACTAACGGCAACGTTCATTCTGAACAGAGTGCCATATGCAACTTCCGACATAACTCCTCATGAACTCTGGTTCAAAGTCAGACCTAACTTGAATGTCATTCGAGTGTGGGGGTGTCTGGCTTATGTGAAGCTCCCGGATCTAAAGATTCAAAAGCTGGGGACAAGGACTACTAAGGCGATCTTCTTGGGGTATACCGAGAAGAGTGATGCTCAGAGATTCCTTGATATCGAGTCAAATCATATCATCGAATCTCACGATGCTGAATATTTTGAAGAAAAGTTTGCAAGGCACAAGAACATTGTTCTCGCGGACATTCCGGAGAATAATGAGGGTGCGAAGCAGACAGAGGTCTTTATCAAACCCGTAGTCCAAGATGGAGCTGTTGTCGAGGAGACACCAGCTGAACCAGAACTCGCTGAGCCGTCAACTAAGCGAGCAAGGAGGCCGAAAGACTTCGGAGATGACTTCGTCACCTATCATGTGGAAGCAGATCCGCTTACCTATGATGAGGCGATGAAGACCAGAGATGCTATATTCTGGAAGGAGGCGATTGACAACGAGATTGACTCAATCACCTCCAATAACACATGGGTATTGGTCGACCTACCAGAAGGAGCAAGACCCATCGGATGCAAATGGATCTTCAAGAAGAAGATGAAAGCAGATGGAACCATTGACAAGTTCAAGGCCAGGCTAGTGGCCAAGGGGTTTGCTCAGAAGCAGGGGATCGACTACTTTGACACTTATGCTCCAGTAGCTCGGATGACAACTATCAGATTGTTAATTGCTTTAGCAGCAATACACAAGCTGGTGATACATCAGATGGATGTGAAAACGGCATTCCTTAATGGCGAGCTGACCGAAGAGATCTACATGCAACAACCAGAAGGTTTTGTCGTCAGAGGTCTGGAAGACAAAGTCTGCAAGTTGATGAAGTCTCTGTATGGTTTGAAGCAAGCTCCCAAAATGTGGCATGAGAAGTTTGACAAGGTGATAAGGTCAAATGGCTACAGGGTCAGTGAAACAGACAAGTGTGTCTATACGAAGTTTGCTGACGGAAGAGGAGTAATCGTTTGTCTATACGTGGACGACATGCTAATCCTAGGTACGGATTTAAGCTGCGTCACAGAGACAAAGAAATTCCTCTCGACCAAGTTCAGTATGAAGGACTTGGGGGATGCCGACGTAATCTTGGGGCTCAAGATCATCCGAACAGGCACTGGAATAGCGCTGTCACAGTCTCATTACATTGAGAAGATGCTCACTCGCTACGGGTATCAAGATCTTTCTATTATTGATACACCGTACAGGAGTGATCTGAAACTGGAGCCAAATTCGAAGGAGAGCGTCAGGCAGTTGGAGTACGCTAGCGTCATCGGAAGTTTGATGTACGCTACTACTGCCACAAGGCCTGACATAGCCTTTGCAGTGGGAATGCTGAGTCGATTTACGAGCAATCCAGGCGTAAAGCATTGGAAAGCTGTGAAGCGTGTTATGAGATATCTCAAGAAAACTCAGACATATGCACTATACTACAGCGGAGATCCGTCAGTAGTGGAAGGCTTCAGTGATGCTAGCTGGTGTTCAGAGGTGGAGAGCGAATATTCCACAGGTGGATATATGTTCGCCATGGGTGGAGCTGCTATATCGTGGAAGTCGAAGAAGCAGACTATGTTATCTCGCTCCTCCATGGAATCTGAATTCTTTGCATTAGACGCTGCTGCAGATGAAGCAGAGTGGCTTCGGGAGCTCATGTATGACCTTCCAATGGTTGGGGCTCAGATACCGACGATTCCGATATACTGTGACAACTAGGCGGCAACAGCGGTGGCATCAAATGAACTCTTCAACGGGAAGAAGAGGACTGTGCGGTTGAAGCACAGAGCAGTGAACGATCTCATCAAAAGGGGCGTCATTGCAGTGATCGATGTTCGGAGTCAGGAAAACCTGGCGGATCCGTTCACGAAGGGTCTCAAGCGTCAGCTGGTCGAGGACACAGCAAGGAAGATGGGCTTGAAGACTTTCTGATATTGTGTCATTGTAATCCTACCATAAAATTTTATGTTATTGGTTCAAAGAGAAATCTACTAGACATTTAATTTTTGGTTCAAAGGAGGATCATTGACTAGAATAATATCAGTTAACAGTGGGTACTTGTTCTGCGGAACATGGAAGGGTTACGGACCCATAACCACTGTTGTCTACTATGTATTTTCTGCAGAAAATTGATCCTGTGGGAAGGTTGGCTTAAACGCCTTAATGAGTTCTCAGGCAGAGTGAATGCCTGGTGTGCTTTACAGGAAGCCTGGTAGAGCAGCACTACAAGGAGTGAAACTCCATGCTACAGTGGGGTGACTCCACCATGAGGTTCCCAGGTAGGGATAATGCCTCGGCTTTGCAAGCTAAGTCACAGCGGAGTAGCACCGCAAATAGGCAGGTAGCCTAATGCTGTATGATAATCGTAACAAAGAGAGGTAGACAGCACTACAAAGAGGTCGATGTCCTCATGTTACAGTGGCATGACACCACGAAGAGGTACCAGGTAGGGTAAAGCCTCGGCTTCGCAAGCCATGTCATAGCGGCGTAACACCGCACGGAAGCGCAAGGCTTCATGCTGGATAGTTTGGCACTACAAAGGGGCTTGTGACCTCATGCTACAGTAGTATGACACTACGATGAGGTACCCAGGTGGGGTAAAGCCTCGGCTTTGTCAGCCATGTCATAGCGGCGTAGCACCGTAAAGAAGCACAATGCTTCATGCCAATGACTCTTTATAAAGAACTCACCTATAGTGTATGGAAAGAGATATCAGGCCGTCTCTTGAGGGTAAGCTTGTAGACGCCCAAAATTATACACTGAAACCAGGCTGGCACAAGGCCTTCAATGTGCAGCCAGAAGCACAGTTGATGTCATTATGTGAGTAGAAAGAATTGCAGTTATGGTGCAGAATTCAAGGCTTAGTCCATTCTTGTATCATGCTGTTATTTAACCTATGCGGGAAGATTCAAGTCGTAGCGACATCTCTCCTAATGCATGATGGACAATCACTGTGGGGAACGCTCAAACCCATATATTAAGATATGTGGGGGATTGTTGGTGTTTTTGCCTTTGGACTAGAAAAGATAGTCCCACATCGGCTACACCAAATGGTGAGTATCTCAATATAATGCATTGTTTGTGTTGAGGTGTGCACATGAGGTGTAGTGGGGCACAAGTTTGTGCCATGTGGAAGTATTTCTCTAGAAGGAAAAAGGATTAAATCCAACATGGATGAAAGTTAATTTTTGTTGTGCGGACTCGGACTCGGACACGGACTCCAGGATGTCTCGTGCATGCACGGGAGTGTTCGGGGGATAGGCGTGGACTAGCACACTTCTATGCTGATTGTGGGATGATCTAAAATATCAAACTCTATTTTTGAGTATTGGTATTTTAGTCCCACATCGGATAGGAGAAGAGGTGAAGTCTCAACTCCACTATATAAATAGAGCCCCTTGGCCTCCTTTGAAAGATGCACCAAGAAGAGAGAAAAGGGAGTCTGTAAAGTCCAGGAAGCCCGTTCAAGTCTCAAATATTGACTTACGAGCGTTCCAGAAGTTCTCCTGAACTTGCTGGTTTCTGGGAGCTTATCGGTACTGCGGGTATAGCTTTGAGCGCCGGTGTTCTACACCCCAGCGAGATCCGTTCTTCTTCTTCCTCCCTCTTTCTGTTGCCTTCGAGAATCTGAGACTCAACTGTTGTTGATCATCTCTTGTTGCCTTCGAGTATACAGTCGCTTCTCTTTAGAAGTTACACGGTTCGGTTGCCTTCGAGAAATATTATGAAATAATCTTTTTAGATTCTCGTAATACAACATCACCTTCTTTAGGGTGTTGTTGCCGGAAACATTGTCTTTACAATTGTTTCTGAATTCGTGTTTTTCCATCGATTGTTCGTCAAGGGACTATATATATATATATATATATATATATATATATATATATATATATATATATATATATAGCATGCATTCTGTCGTGGTGCATGATGATAGACCATGGAAAACCTGCAGCTAGGGTTTTTGAGAGAAAGAGAATGAGAATATTGCAGATGGGAGTAATTATATTTCTGTAGCCGCTCATATATATATATGATCTAGAAGGAGTTTCATGGCAGTTAATGAAGAAATCCTTCAGTGATCGAGAAGGGCGTAATTAATATTGCTGACCTTTAAAAGCATTCGGCGATGCACGCGACCAAACACCAGTTATAAAGCCAGCCACATATATATATATATATATATATATATATATATATATATATATATATATATATATATATATATATATGTGTGGTGATATATAAATTGAGATGCCCTTTGGGTGACAGGGCTAAAAGAAATTATATCACAATAATTTTGTGGTTTCTAATAATAAATATATGCAAATAATATTATCCAATATTCATATTTATTTATGTCTAATAAGATCAAAATAAATTTAAAAGTCAAAATAATCTATAATTTCTACAATCCTCAAATAAAGAAATGGATAGCAAAGTAGGAATTAGCTCCAATGGTTCTGTTTCTGTCAGCAGCACTTTTGGACGTAGCTACGTACTGCTAATTACGTACTTCTTGCAGCTGCTCCATCATCACTGTCTGTTAATTTACTACCAGACCAGACCAGACCAGACTAGACCAGACCAGCTGGAAAAATAGAAAAATTATATTGTCATGGTACCGTACGTTAATATTGCTAGGCTTGGATAACAATGAAGAAATATATACTTCTTCAGGTCATGATAGCTAGCTAGCGTTACAGGATCAGAAGAATATATATATATATATATATATATATATATATATATATATATATATATATATATAATAATAATAATAATAATAATAATAATAATAATAATAATAATAATATATGCATTCAGTCATGGTGCACGATGATAGACCATTGCTGATGGAAAAACCTGCAGCATTATTTGAGAGGTTAGCCAAGCCAAGCTAAGCTAGGGTTTTAGAGAGAGAGAGAGAATGAGAATAATGCAGGAGGGAGTAATTAATATTTGGAAAATGCTAAGTTTACTACCAAATTTTTACAACCTTTTTACAACTACTCCCTCCCATCCCTTACACATGGGTCCCACTGGGTCTCACCACCACTCTCACTCCCCTGCTACATGGGCTCCACCCGGTCCCACCATTTTTTTCTCCCTCCAATCGAAGTCCGACACGTGTCCGGTTGTAGAGGAGTTGTAAATTTTGGTTGTAGGCATAGCAAAGCTCTTAATATTTGCCTCGCTCATACATATGATCTAGAAGGATTTTCATTGGAATGAAGAAATCCTTCAGTGATCGAGAAAGGCGCAGTTAATATTGCTGACCTTTAAAAGCATTCGGCCATGCACGCGACCTAACACCAGTTATAGGCCAGCCATCTAGCTCTAGCTACCTAGCTCTTATCTGCCATTGATTCATTCAATGGAACGGAGATGCTCTGCTTTTTAAGGTTTTAAGGTTAATATATATATATATATATATATATATATATATATATATATATATAAAAACAAAAAGAATGGGAAGAAAACAAAAACCCAATAAATAAATGTGTTGTTCACACTTAAAATAAAAGGACTGCATGATAATAGAATGAAACCAAAATAAAAGAAATTGAAATGAGAACGTGAGAGAGAGAGAGAGAGAGAGAGAGGCTAGCTCAAGCTGAGCTAGGGTTTATGAGAGAGAGATGAGAATGATGGAAAGGGTGTGGAAGTTGTGGTGTTTATATAGGACTGGAGGAGAAGGTGGGGGTCTAGAAGATTCGGGCTATAGTCTTATCCATTTCCTTTCCTATCCTTTTGTAACAAAGGACTGATTATAATGACTAATGAGTATTATTTGATGGATGTTTAACTTGATTAATCATTATGTGTGACTTTAGCACAATTCACAACTGTTTTATTTCCCAAATATTATATTTATCCTTTTTCTTTGCTTTTGCTGTAATAAAACACACAAATTTACTTTGGTATAGAACTTAGTTAGGTCCCCATAATATAACAGAAAAGGATTTTCGATACTAGAAATTCCATGACTCTCCTACTCTTTGATAAATTGTCGAGTGATTGGACACTCATTGATAAATTAACTTTCTTTTTTTTTTTTTTTTCAAATTACCTATCATTTATGTTATTTAACAATAATACTTTGAAAGCTGTGACACATCTTGTTCTGTCGTAATACTCCGAACTATTTTTTGTCATGTTATTTTTTGTCACCGAGTATAATTCTATTTTGTTATATAGACCTATATATAATTATTTGCTCGATCAAGTTTTAATGAAAAAGTTGAACGAATATAGCAAAAACATAAAATGCACACCACACCCAACATGGGCGAGTAGGGGCTTCCCTTGTATTGTAATCAATCAATGTCTGTGGTAAGGAGTGGGCCAATATTGGAGGGGAGATAATCAACAGATAGATGTGTTGGAGTTTTGGCCTTTCCTTTAGAAACTTTAGTCCCACATCGGATAGGTCAAAGAGTTTGTATCTCTATATATTAGCTTTGCTATTATTGGAGATGCACATGTGGTGTGGAGGTGTACATGGGTTTGCCATGTGGGGTTATTTTTCTAATGGGAAAAAGGCTAAAATCAACAATAAAAGCATTCATGCTTTTTGCTCTTGGAAAATTTATTTCCATAGGAGCTAAGATATACCCTTAATTCCCGATTTTCCTATATGCTGTGTTCAAGTTTCCCTAGTGTAATCAAGTCCCCCAATAGTACTCTAAAACCTAGGTACCATTAGGATAGACCATTCTAGGGAAACTAACCAGATATCAAAACAAGAAAGGGAACACAACATCTATAAAATGTATCCCAGGGTAAAGTACAATATTATAAATCATTGACAGGAGGATATCCAGCTTTATTGCCTACATTTGATCATCCGGAGACAGGCAAGTATACTCCTCTGATTTGTTCATTTCTCATGTCTTCATTATCCCTTCTTGTATCTCCTTGATGACACGATAGTTCACGATATTGTCTGGTTTCATGTTCCATGTTTCATTGTGTCTGGGAGGGAAAATACTATAGAGATGTGATCAAACCCTGTTACTATCCCTGTGAATAGCTTGGGTCCCGCACCGTGCACGCGGGGCCAAAGCCGTACCATTTCATTATCATTGCATCTACCCAAGCCGATCACACTCTAGAAGTATTTCAAATATTGCACATGTCAGGATTCAGTTTGTATTTCAGGATTTCATGGTTGTATTTCATGTTCAGGCTGTATTTCATGTTCAGTTTGTATTTTATGATTCAGGTTGTATTTCATGTTCAGGACTCTTACCATGTTTCCCTGTTTTACTTTCAGTATTCCTATTCAGTTCATGTCTTGTTCTTATTTCTTGTACTTTACATTATTCCTGTTTTCTTGATTCATACCATGATGTACATGTTTATTTCTTTGGATATACTTTGCTCCGCTCCTGAATAGGATATGTTGCAGGTGAGTTGGAGGCTTTATGCGATACATTCTATGGCGAGGAGCCTATTGATGCAGGAGAGCTAGCTGGTGCAGCTCATGACTTAGAGGCTGCAGAAGCCTAGAGATTTCCCTTAGTTTTTTCCTATTATTTTCCATGTATTTGAGACTAGTAGACTTGTTATCATTCTGGAATGTAATAATTTCTGATATTGTACTTTACTCTGGGATACATTTTATAGATGCTGTGTTCCCTTTCTTGTTTTGATATCTGGTTAGTTTCCCTAGAATGGTACAGCTTACTTTGTTATTCTAATAACAAAGGCTGGGCGTGTCCGACTCGTATCCGGTTATTCGGGAGCGGGTCGTGACATATTTTTAAGGGGCTTAGCGACTCGGACTCGGACTCGGACTCGGACTCGGGCTCATGAGGCGTAATATGGCATTTTGTTGGCGCACTTTGCACTTAGCACATCAGCATCGTCGCTAGGCGCGCGCCCAGGTTGCGTAGTGCGTGCAGTGCGCGCAGTTCAGTACGCGCTCTGTCGCGCAAAGTGCAAGGAGCGCTGGGTGTGCGCAGTTGGCAGCAGAACGTACGTTTACATGTTCTGGGCGGTTGCTACATGTTCAGGGTAGTTATTACCACGTCCCTAACTTTGTGGCAACCGACCAGTTGCTGCAGGGCCTATATAAGGCATCCTCTCTCTCAAGGCTCATGACCATATAGAAAGAGAAGCCACCACAGAAAGTTTACGAGTGTTGTTTAGCACAAGTAAACAGAGTATTCAGAAGTGTTCTTTAACACAGTTCTGATCTTCCAGTAGCCTTCGAGAAGAGAGGATAAGCGCGCACCAGCATTGCTTTTGCACGGGAGTTCGTGTCCGTCCGAGGAGTCAGAAGAGCAGAAGTGTTCCAAGTTCTCCGACGAACTTGCTGGTTCCTGGAAGCTATTCGTGTAGGGCGAATAAAGCTTTGAGCAACGGTGATCATTCACCCCAGCAGGCCTTCTTCCATCTTTCGCCAGTCACCTTCTTCGTTGCTGCCAGTAGTTCTGATTGTATCTTCTTTTTAGAAGTACTACGATCGATTGCTGTTGATTACGAAATCTTTTTAGATTCTCGTAATTTCATAACGATATCTTTTTAGATCTTTGTTATACTTGCGCAACTTTTCTAGAAGTGTTGTGTTGGAACATTGTTTTTACAATTGTTTCATATTCTCAGTTTTCCATCAAAAAATTGTGCCCCGGCACTAACAATCTCAAAGCTTTATTACTACGATGGAAAACGTTAATGCTTCACTCCTCAATACTGACTTTTGCAAATTAGAAAAGTTTGATGGAGAGCATTATCAAGTCTGGAAGATAAAGGTTTTTTTCACTCTTCAACTCAGAGACGTGGATCACGTGCTTCTTGAAGAGGAACCTACCATTCCAGATACTGGGTCTGCTGCCGCAATCTCTGCGGCTACTAAACTTCAGGCCAAGTGGAGAAGAGAAAATAGCATTTGCAGGCTGCTTATCCTGAATGCTATGGAGGATTCACTTGCAGAATCCTATTCTAAGAAGAATATCGCTAGAGACATATGGGAGTCTCTAGAAAAACTCTACGAAGAAGACGAGAACCGCAGTAAAATATTTGTGGTTAAAAAATATCACAAGTGGTTCTTTGAGGACGAAAAGTCTATGCTGTTGCAGGTGAAAGAGTTCCTGAAACTGCGACAGAAGCTGGAAGACGAGGCGATGCCCCTCCCCGACAAGTTTGTTGTTGGAGGGATTGTCTCAAAGCTCCCCGCTGGGTAGAGCAAGTTCTATGCAAACATGCATAGGAAGAAGCTTGAGATCAACCTTGAAGATCTCTTGCAGGAAATATATGTTGAGGACCAGATGCGGGCTCAACTGAAGGTGGAGACACTGTCCAAGCAATTGGCTAACGCCAATCTGGTTCAGACCAAGGAACCAAGGGGAAAGCAGGCGGCTTTCCACAGCAAGAAGAAGGACCCTGATAATCTAAAAGTCAAGGGAACTTCTATCAAGAAAAAGAAGCCAAAGTCTCAAATGCCTTGCTTCAAGTGTGGCAAGAAGGGCCACTTTAAGAATGAGTACAAAGCAAAAACCAAGCAATCAGAGCAAGGAGAGCCTAGTAAGGTATCTATGATCACTGACATTATTGCTATGATTGCACAGGTTGATGCGGTAAGGACTGACTCTGACTGGTGGGTAGACACTGGAGCCTCCTGCCATGTCTGCTCCAGTAAGGAGTGGTCCACCACCTATACACCTACTTCTGAAATGGTTATGATGGCGAACCAGGCACAAGCTGAAGTGCTCGGGATCGGGACGGTGGTGTTGAAGCTGACTTCGGGGAAGTCTCTGACGCTTCAATGCGTGAAGCACGTACCTACTATCGCCAAGAACCTGATCTCAGGAGGCCTACTCTGCAAAGCAGGCCTCAGGACGGACATCAATGATGGCCAGATGGTGATGTCTATCAAAGGAACATATTTTGGGAAAGCTTTTTATACCGAAGGAATGTTCAAAATTCAGCTTGTAAATCAGTCCAATATAATTAATGTGATTAATGAAGTCACTCATTCTGCTTATACTCTTGAGTTGTGGCATAATAGGCTAGGACATGTTCATTGTAAATGAATAAACAGAATGTCTAGTCTAGGACTTATCTCCAAGTGTGGGGGTAAGGTAGAGAAATGTGAAGTTTGTGCTCAAACAAAGATCATAAGGAAACCCTTTCCTCGGGTTAATCGAAGTACAGATCTTCTGGAGTTGGTACACTCCGATATCTGTGACTTCAAACAGTTCTCTACAAAGACCGGGATGAAGTATTTCATAACCTTCATCGATGACTTCTCAAAGTATGCGTTCGTCTACTTGCTGAAGGCTAAAGATGAAGCATTCGAGAAGTTCAAGGAGTTCAGAGCCGAAGCTGAGCGGCAGACTGGACAACAACTCAAAAGGATAAGAAGTGATCGAGGTGGAGAGTACAGGTCTCATGAATTCGCATCGTTCTACAAACATTATGGAATTGTCAATGAGACTACGACTCCGTACTCTCCTCAATCAAATGGAGTAGCAGAGAGGAAGAACAGAACGTTAACAGAAATGATTAACTCAATGTTGTTGACTGCTGGTCTTCCTAAGTGCTACTGGGGAGAAGCTGCATTGACAGCCACTTTTATTCTAAATAGAGTGCCTCATGCAACTTCAGACGTTACTCCTCATGAACTCTGGTTCAAGGTCAGACCTAACTTGAATGTCATTCGAGTGTGCGGGTGTCGGCATATATCAAGCTTCCAGATCTGAAGATTCAGAAGCTTGGGTCAAGGACTACTAAGACGATCTTCTTGGGGTATGCCGAGAAGAGTGATGCTCGGAGATTTCTTGATATTGAGTCAAATCATATCATTGAATCTCGCGACGTAGAATATTTTGAAGACAAATTTGCAAGGCACAAGAATATTGTTCTTCCGGATGTTCCGGAGAATAATGAGGGTGCGCAAGAAACTGAAGTCTTCAATGAAGATGTGGTCCAAGAAGATGTTGTTCTTGAAACAACGGTTGAACCAGAACTCGCTGAGCCGTCAACGAAGCGAGTGAGGAGGCCGAAGGACTTCGGAAGTGACTTTGTCACCTATCATGTGGAAGCAGATCTGCTTACCTATGATGAGGCGATGAAGACCAGAGACGCAGTTTTCTGGAAGGAGGCGATTGACAATGAAATTGATTCCATCACCTCAAATAACACTTGGGTGTTGGTTGATCTTCCTGAAGGAGCGAAACCCATCGGATGCAAATGGATCTTCAAGAAGAAGATGAAAGCAGACGGAACTATTGACAAGTTCAAGGCTAGGTTGGTAGCCAAGGGGTTTTCTCAAAAGCAGAGGATTGACTATTTTGACACGTATGCTCCAGTAGCCCGGATGACCACCATCAGAATGTTGATTGCTCTCGCAGCAATACATAAGATGGTGATACATCAGATGGATGTGAATACGACTTTTCTAAATGGCGAGCTGACCGAAGAGATTTACATGCAACAGCTAGAGGGATTTGTCATCAGGGGTCTTGAAGACAAAGTCTGCAAGTTGGTGAAATCCTTGTACGGTCTTAAACAAGCTCCCAAGATGTGGCATGAGAAATTTGACAAAGTTATAAGGTCAAATGGCTATATGGTCAGCGATACGGACAAGTGTGTTTACACGAAGTTCGCTGATGGAAGAGGTGTGATCGTTTGTCTGTACGTGGACGACATGCTTATCCTGGGTACGGATATTAGCTGTGTCACGAAGACAAAGAAATTCATCTCAAGCAAGTTCAGTATGAAGGACTTGGGGGAAGCTGATGTGATCTTAGGGATCAAGATCATCCAGACAGACACTGGACTAGCGCTGTCACAGTCTCATTATATTGAGAAAATGATCACTCGTTATGGGTATCGGGATCTTCCAGGGATCGATACGCCATACAGGTATGATCTGAAGCTGAAGCCTAATTCAGGGGAAAGCGTCAAGCAGCTGGAGTATGCAAGCGTAATCGGAAGTTTGATGTATGCTACTAATGCTACGAGGCCTGACATAGCTTTCGCCGTGGGAATGCTGAGTCGTTTCACGAGCAACCCAGGTGCTGAACACTGGAAAGCTGTGAAACGGGTTATGAGATATCTCAAGAAGACTCAGACATATGCACTATACTACAGCGAAGATCTGCCGGTAGTAGAAGGCTTTAGTGATGCCAGCTGGTGCTCAGAGGTGGAGAGCGAGAGGTCCACAGGTGGATTCATTTTCACAATGGGTGGAGCTGCTATATCGTAGAAGTCGAAGAATCAGACTATGCTCTCGCGGTCATCTATCGAATCTGAGTTCTTTGCACTTGATACCGTAGCCGAGGAAGCAGAATGGCTTCGGAAGCTCATATATGATCTTTCAATAGTTGGGACACAAATACCGGCAATACCAATATACTGTGACAACCAGGCGACTGCGGCGGTGGCATCAAATGACCTCTTCAACGGAAAGAAGAGGACTGTGCGGTTGAAGCACAGGACAGTACACGAACTTATCAAGAGAGGTGTTATTGCAGTTTTTGATGTTCGGAGTCAGGAGAACCTGGTGGATCCGTTCACCAAGGGCCTCAAGCGCCAGCTGGTCGATAACACAGCTTGTAAAATGGGCTTGAAGGCATTCTGATATTGTATTATTTTATTCCTACCATAAAGTTTTATGCTATTAGTTTAAAGATTTATCTACTAGGCATCTAGCTTTTGGTTCAAGGGAGAACCACTAATCGGAAGAATATCAGGAACGGTGGATACATATTCTATTGGGCATGGAGAGGTTACGGACCTATAACCACTGTTGTCTACTATTGTTTTCTGCGAAAAATGGTTCCTGTGGAAAGGTTGGCTTAATTGCCTTAATGAGTTCTCAGGCAGAGTGAATGCCTGGTGTGCTTTACAGGAAGCACGGTAGAGCAGCACTACAAGGAGTGAAACTCCATGCTACAGTGGGGCGACTCCACAATGAGGTTCCTATATGTGGGGTGCTGCCCAGGAATAGGATAAAGCCTCGGCTTTGCAGGCCAAGTCACAGCGGCATAGCACCGCAAATAGGCAGTTAGCCTAATGCTGTATGTTAAATATAAAGAGGGGTGTATTCAGCACTACAAAGAGGAGAAGTTCCTTATGTTACAGTGGTACGACACCACGATGAGGTACCCGGTTAGGGATAAAGCCTCGGCCTTGCAAGCCATGTCGTTGCGGCGTAACACTGCAAGGGAGCCTAAGGCTTCATGCTGGGTAGTTTGGCACTACAAAGAGGCAGTTACCTCATGCTACAGTAGTATGACACTACAAAGGTTCCCAGAGAGGGGTAATGCCTTGGCTTTAAGCCATGTCATAGCGGCGTAGCACCGCAAGGGAAGCGCAAAGCGCTTCATGCCATGTCTCTTTATAATGAACTCACCTATAGTGTATGGACAAAGAGATATCAGGCCGTCTCTTGAGGGTAAACTTGTAGACGCCCAAAAGTATACACTGAAACCAGGCTGGCACAGGGCCTTTAATGTGTAGCCAGAAGCACATGTAACTACATTATGTGAGTGAAAAGAATTTCAACTATGATGCAGAATTTAAGGCTTAGTCCATTCTTGTATTATAGTCTGATTTTTGACCCATGCGGGAAGATTCAAGTCGTCAGCGACATCTCTCCTAATGTATGATGGATAATTACTGTGGGGAACACTTATACCCATATATAGAGATATGTGGGGGATTGTTGGAGTTTTGGCCTTTCCTTTAGAAACTTTAGTCCCACATCGGATAGGCCAAAGAGTTTGTATCTCTATATATTAGCTTTGCTATTATTGGAGATGCACATGTGGTGTGGAGGTGCACATGGGTTTGCCATGTGGGGTTATTTTTCTAATAGGAAAAAGGCTAAAATTAACAATAAAAGCATTCATGCTTTTTGCTCTTGGGAAATTTATTTCCATAGGAGCTAAGCCCCGTAGGGGCTTAGCGACTCGGACTCGGACTCGGACTCAGACTCGGGCTCATGGGCTCATGAGGCGTAATGTGGCGTTTTGTTGGCGCACTTTGTACTTAGCACATCAGCATCGTCGCTAGGCGCATAGTGCGCTTTAGTTGCGCTCGTTGTGCGAGCCACTTGCGCAGCCACGTTGTACAAGCCCAGTTGTGCTGCCCAGTTGCGCATGCCCAAGTGCGCAAGCCCAGTTGCGCTGCCCAGGTGCGCGCCCAGGTTGCGCTCAGGTTGCGCTAGGTTGCACAGGGTTGTGCTGGGTTGCGTTGGTTGTGCTTGTTGTGCAGTGTGCACAGTGCGTGCAGTGCACGCAGTATGCGCAGTTTAGTGCGCGCTCTGTCGCACAAAGTGCAAGGAGCGCTGGGTGTGCGCAGTTGGCAGCAGAACGTACGTTTGCATGTTCTGGGCGGTTGCTACATGTTCGGGGTGGTTATTACCACGTCCCTAACTTTGTGGCAACCGACCAGTTGCTGCAGGGCCTATATAAGGCATCCTCTCTCTCATGGCTCATGACAATATAGAAAGAGAAGCCACCACAGAAAGTTTACGAGTGTTGTTTAGCACAAGTAAACAGAGTATTCAGAAGTGTTCTTTAACACAGTTCTGATCTTCCAGTAGCCTTCGAGAGAGAGAGGATAAGCGCGCACCAGCGTTGCTTTTGCATGGGAGTTCGTGTCCGTCCGAGGAGTCAAAAGAGCAGAAGTGTTCCAAGTTCTCCGACGAACTTGCTGGTTCCTGGAAGCTGTTCGTGTAGGACGAATAAAGCTTTGAGCAACGGTGATCATTCACCCCAGCAGGCCTTCTTCCATCTTTCGCCAGTCACCTTCTTTGTTGCTGCCAGTAATTCTGATTGTATCTTCTTTTTAGAAGTACTACGATCGATTGCTGTTGATTACAAAATCTTTTTAGTTTCTCGTAATATCATAACGATATCGTTTTAGATCTTCGTTATACTTGCGCAACCTTCCTAGAAGTGTTGCGTTGGAACATTATTTTTACAATTGTTTCATATTCTCAGTTTTCCATCGAAAAATTGTGCCCCGACACTAACAAGATGTAGTATTTTTGTAGCACATGTAATTATAGGTGAGTGTCTGTTTATTCGATTTCAATCAAATCGAAATAATCGAAATCGAAATAAACCAAAATTCTAAAAAGATCAAAATCAAGATTGAATCGAAATTAGTCATAATCGAAACCGACCATGATCAATATAATCGATTCGGTTTATTCATTTTATGGTTGGACTATTTCAGTTGTTTAATGTGTCGGGCCCAAAATAGAATTGTAGTTAAATTATAGTAAATAATGTAACATTTTACATTATCGTTTGTTGTATTTAAAATACATACATAAGATTAGTTTTTTTAAAATATACACATTTCTAATCATAAAATATAGAAAATTAAATGTATTTACATAATTGTATAATAATTATTCAGTTTTCGGCACTCGAAATATGGAATGGAATAAGGAATTTTTATGAAATCGAATAAAGAATTTTCGTATTTTTAAAATTGAAACTTAAACCAATTTTTAAAATCGAATATTTTATTTGGTTCGATTTTGGATCCAAACCGAATAATGCTCAGTCATAGATTTAGAAATTGGAACAAATTATTAAACAAGTGGTGGTTTTTTTTTATAAGGTTGGGAAAGTCGGGCCCCAAGTTTGGGCCCAAAAACATGTGTCTAATTAACGTGGACTGATCAGTTAACTTTTAGAAATTTTATAGAAACAAGTTGTAATTACTAACTAACCACTCCTAAATCAATCACATGCTTAATAACCTTAATCCAGAAACTTCTCTAGTAAACATGGAAATCTATTCTTTAAGTGTATAAAAGCCCAAGTCACTTGTATTAAAACTGCTCACCATAAATGACCTGTCCCAAAATCTTTTATCACAATTTAACAATAAATTTTCCTAAAGCTGCCAACTTTTTTAGCCCAAATCAAAAACCCCACCAAAAACTTTTTAGTTCCGAGCTATTCTTAAGTATTAGTTCTAAACTGTTAGGGTTATATACTAAAAGCATCACTTTTGTAGTAACCTTATTTTCTTAAATTTTGAATGAGAATCATATCGGCAAATGTTTGCATATTGTATTTGTTGCAAATGTTAATGCAAATGTCTGATATTCTATATTGTAGATAATATGGTGTGTGGTGTCACACAGAAGATCATATTATCAGTTTCCTATGGAGTATATAAATAGTTCACAACCTAGATGGACTTGGACAATCTATTGGAAAGGTTGTAGTGTAATCTGGTATTAGTCTATCTTGACTATAGGTTTACACTAGTACACTTTGTGTGTATTGAACAGGACCACTTGAGGTTGTTCTCTTTGTACTGAATATATAAGAGAACAAACACCTCTGTCATTATGGATGCTTGTACTCTTAATCCGGATATAATAACGGACATGTACATGCAATGTGCATTACTTTGACTCATAAAAGAGTGAGATTCATTATGGATCAACAACCTCTATGAATTGGGTAATAACATTGTATGTATGATGGACTGTTGATTATAAATGGAATCCATGTCCCGATACATCGGGTTGATAATGTCCTCTTAAGGAGCTCATAAGGATTGTCATATAAACCCTGCAGGTGGATTATATCCGACATGACAAATAAAGTTGAGCGGTACTACTTAAGGATAAAAGATGTCGAATCAATATAGTTGTCAGTAACTTAATTTGATCGACGGACATACGATATCTTAACATGGGGAGCCAAACGAGCATATAATAAAAGGAGCCCACAAACATAATTTGGGATTAGGGAGGTAGTGCAACAATAGCTCATTAGTGGACCGAGCTATTGTTAATGGGCCTGGATTGTGTGTTCGGGCTGAACACGGGATATCCAGATCCGTTAGGAGGCCTAACCCTAATTTCTCCTCATGGTCTCTGCCGTAGCCTATATATATCCTCTATTCTCTGGCCGCCAGATTACTGATCAGAAATCTGAAATTTTCTCTAAATTCGTGATTCACGTAAGGAGAGAAAGAGAGTGCTGCCAAGGAGAAGAAAAGGTTAGGAGATCGTCGCCCACACGACGTCCAACTCGAGGAAGGAATACGTGCAGAAGATCTTGGGGTCGTCCGCTCGAGATTGCCAGGAATTACTTGTCTCCTTTCCGTCGCAGGTATAATTCGTGAACCCTAGTTTCCGCCTATGAAGGGTTAGAACACGTATTAGATCTGTTTAACTTTCTATCGATCAATACGCACACCAAAGGAAGGGTCCTGGGAATCCCCAGTTCCATCCATTGGTATCAGAGCCACTTTGGATCTACGTATTAATTGATACGTCCATGTTGTCCAATAAAACTTGCGCTATGTAATAGTCGGTAGATGTAGATCTGTTCTAACTCGGTTTTGCAGGCACCTTAGATCCAACTATTATGGTCCAATGCAGTTTTTTTTATTGTGTTGTTTAAACCACGGACATGTCGTAGATGTTGTTGTTGCTGTGGATGTAATTAAAATCACGAGGGTTGATCGTGCTTATTAATTTAATTTTTCAATCTAGATTATGTGTGAACTCCTTCGGGAGGCATAGGATTGATGTAATTTTAATTATTTTTGATCAATCGTGATGGCGGTGGTGGCTGTTTCTGATACCGGACGAGATGTTGGTTTTAAGCAATCCAGTGGCTGACAGATGATTTTCGATGAAGGAATCGACAGCCAAAACCTAAAAAAAATAGATCTGCGCAGCGCCAGATTTTGGATTCGGATAGTTGAGGACGGAGCAGCAAAGATGACCATAATAGTTGGATATTTTCTCTTATTTTTGTCATTTTGCTTTTTCTGATTATGCATGTTTATTATTGTGTGGTTGTTTTTTTTATAAAAACCAAGCCTACATTAATAATGGACAACATGGACATAATATCAACTAGTAGAAAAACCCTCATTGTTAAATAACTAAGTGGGAGAGGATTTTTATTTAGTATAAATCCTATGGTCTCCATAACTGGTTTGTAGGTGATGTAATTATACATGCGTGTTGGCTTTAGTGCTTTCCTCCATATCGGATGAGTATAATTATGGATCACTGGTACAAACTTCCTTAGGGATAATTGTATAAAGTTACCTAGTATGTGTTCACTTCTCCATCTGAAGGAACTCATTACAAGGTAATGGACGTAGTATTAAGTAATGGTATACACTTAGATACAAATAATGGTATCCTCCCCATCGGAGTCACTGCTATTATTTGTATGACCAGAGCAAGACCAGCATATTAATTTTATTTGTCATAAAGTTATATTGACATGATAGTAAAATTAATAAGAAAAATCTACTTAAACAAAGTTGAATTTGTATACGTCCACACTATCGTGGCATGCTAAATTCATGGTGTTTAAGGTGTTGGTGAATTTCTTATTATTGTTTTGAGGGAATCAATATTTAGTTAATTCAAAAAGTTTTTTTGCCCTACATAATTTTATTTATGTGATTCTCAGGATTTCAAAAATGGGTTCTTTCAGTCCACTTATGGTGATTTTTAAAGAAAACAAACTTACTGGACCTAATTATATTGACTGGAAACGTAATTTGGATATTGTTCTGACTGCTGAGGAGTACAAATATGTACTTGTTGAGGAATGCCCACCTAAGCCTGATGCTAACTCTGATGAAGAGGTCAAAGAGGCTTATAAGAAGTGGAAAAAGGTAGATGAGATGGCGCGGTGTTACATTCTGGCATCTATATCAAATATACTGCAATATTAGCATCAGGCCATGGCCACAGCTTATGACATGATGTATAACCTCAAGAAACTCTTCGGACATCAGAGTAGAGCAGCTAGGCAGTTTGCTATGAAATGTTTGATGAATACAAAAATGGCTGAGGGTACACGAGTAAGAGATCATGTTCTCAAGATGATGGGTCATCTGAATGAGATGGAGATCCTTGGAGCTGAAATCGATGGAGAAACCCAGGTCGATATCATTCTCGGGAATCTGCCTAAAAGTTTTGACAATTTCTGCCTTAATTACAACATGAACAAAAGGTTGTATAGTTTGGCAGAACTTACAAAAGAGCTACAGGATGCTGAATCTCTCTTTAGGCAGAGTGGTCATGTTTTTGTTTCTGAAAAGGCTTCTAATTCTAAGCCAAAAGGCGGTAAGAAGAAGAATAACATTCAGAAACAGGCAAACTCAGCAAAGAAGGGCATGGGACCTCAAGGCGCGGTGAAAAAGCCGAAAGGCAAATGTTTCAAGTGCAAAGGGTTAGGACATTGGAAGACTGATTGTCCACTTCTCAAACAAGGGAACAAAGAAGGTATATTTCATTTACTAGTAGTTGAAACATGTTTAGCGGTGTTATCTACTGGCACCTGGTGTGTAGATACAGGAGCCACTAATCATGTCTGCAATACATTGCAGGGGTTCCAGAAAACCAGACGGCTCAGTGATGGAGAGATATGCTTGTTCATGGGTGATGCTATAAAAGTATCGGTCGTTGCATTAGGAGATGTTACTTTATCTTTTGGTAGAAATAAGTCTTTGACATTGAGAGATTGTCTTTATGCACCTTTAGTTAGAAGGAATTTAGTTTCTGTTTCTATGTTAGTTAAGGATGGATATTCAGTTTATTTTAATGACAATATTGTTATTAAAAAGAATAAACATTTTATCTGTTCTGGTGCATTGGTTGATAATTTGTATGTCATTAATCCTATTTCGCCCACAATGCAACTTATGGAAATGAATAATATGTCATCTAACTTAAATAAGAGAAAAGAACCTTCTTGTATGAACCAAACATATCTTTGGCACTTAAGATTCGGGCATATTAACCTAAGAAGGATTCAAAGACTGGTTGAAGATGGACCTTTGAGTTCATTGGAAGTGGAGGCACTACCAGTCTGTGAATCCTGCTTGGAAGGTAAAATGACCAAAAGGCCTTTTACGGCAAAGGGGTATAGGGCCAAAGATGTGTTAGAATTGGTTCATTCTGATTTGTGTGGACCCATGACTATCCATGCTAGAGGTGGCTTTGAATATTTGTCACATTTATTGACGATTATTCAAGGTATGGGTACATTTATTTGATGCGCCGTAAGTCTGAGTGCTTTGAGAAATTCAAAGAGTACAAGGCTGAAACGGAGAAACGTCATAAAAAATGTATCAAGTCATTACGATCAGATCGTAGTGGCGAGTACCTCTTTGGAGAGTTTAGGGATTATTTATCAGAGGCTGGGATTGCATCCCAATTGACTGCACCTGGAACGCCCCAACAGAATGGTGTAGCCGAAAGAAGGAATAGAACTCTTATGGAGATGGTTAGATTAATGATGAGTTATTCGGATTTGCCAGATTCGTTTTGGGGATATGCCTTAGAGACTGCAGCTTATATTTTGAACTTGGTTCCTTCTAAGTCAGTACCTCTTACTCCCACAAAGCTGTGGATTGGGCGTAAGCCTAGTCTGAAACATGTTCGCATTTGGGGTAGTCCAGCACATGTGCTGAATGGGAAAGCAGATAAGTTAGAATCTCGTATAGAAGTACGCTTGTTTGTAGGCTATCCAAGAGGAACGAAAGGAGGTTTATTTTATAGTCCTAAGGATCAGAAGGTCATTGTTAGCACCAATGCCTGATTCTTAGAGAAAGACTATGTGATGAACCATAAACCCACAAGTAGAGTTGTTCTAGAAGAACTGAGACGTGAGACACCAAGTACTTCAGTACCAACAGTACAAGAGGATGAACCACAAATAACTGCACAACGTGTCACAAATGTTACACCACAACCGATAGTGCCTCGTCGTAGTGGGAGGGTTGTGATACAACCTGATAGATATATGTTCTTGGAAGAGTCGTCAGACTTCGTCCCTGAAGAACAAGATTATGATCCCTGTACCTACAATGAAGCACTCCAAGATAAAGATGCAGAGTCTTGGCAAAAAGCAATGATATCTGAAATAGAATCTATGGATTCTAATCAGGTCTGGGAGCTTGTAGAACCACCCGTTGGTGTAAAAGCCATTGGATACAAGTAGGTCTATAAGAGAAAAAGAGGATCAGATGGTAAAGTTGAAACTTTTAAAGCTCGGCTTGTAGCAAAAGGTTTTACTCAAAGAGAGGGTATCGATTATGAGAAAACCTGTTCTCCTGTAGCCATGCTTAAGTCTATTCGGATTCTTTTATCTATTGCAGCTCATCTCGATTATGAGATTTGGCAAATGGATGTCAAGACAGCTTTCCTTAATGGAAGCCTTGAGGAAGACATCTATATGAAGCAACCAGACGGGTTCATTGAAAAGGGCAAGGAGCATCTTGTTTGTAAGCTCAAAAAGTCCATTTATGGACTTAAGCAAGCTTCCAGATCTTGGAACATCTGTTTTGATCAGGTGATAAAATCCTATAGATTTGATCAATGACAGGATGAATCATGTGTATACAGAAAGTGTGACGAAAACGTGGTGGTGTTCCTAGTACTTTATGTGGATGACATCTTGCTCATTGGAAACAATGTGAAGGTATTATCTGATGTAAGGATATGGTTATCCAAACAGTTTGATATGAAGGACTTGGGAGAAGTAGTCACATCCTTGGGATCAAAGTTCTATGAGATCGCAAGAAAAGGATGTTGGGCTTATCCCAAGCTTCCTATATCGATACTGTACTAACTCGTTTTAGTATGCAAAATTCTAAGAAAGGTTTCTTACCTTTTAGACATGGAATTGCTCTATCAAAGGAGCAGTGTCCGAGGACACCTAAAGAGATAGAGAACATGAAGGCAGTTCCTTATGCTTCAACTGTAGGAAGCTTAATGTATGCAATGCTATGTACGAGACCAGAAATCTGCTTTGCCATAGGCATGGTCAGCAGATATCAGTCTAACCCAGGACAAGAGCACTGGACTGCCGTAAAGCATATTTTGAAGTACCTTAAAAGGACTAAAGAGTATATGCTAGTTTACCAGGCAGATAGTTTAGTTCCCTTGGGGTATACAGACTCAAATTTTCAGTCAGATAGGGATTCCAGGAAATCTACCTCAGGTTATGTGTTTACTTTGGAAGGTGGAGCCATTGTGTGGAGGAGTATCAAACAAAAATGTATTGCTGATTCCACCATGGAAGCCGAGTATGTGGCAGCCTCTGAGGCAGCCAAAGAAGCGGTTTGGCTCAGAAACGTTCTGTTGGACTTGGATGTGGTACCTAGTTTGCCTAAGTCTATTACACTTTATTGTGATAATAGTGGTGCAGTTGCAAACTCGAAGGAACCACGAGCCCATAAGACAGGCAAACACATTGAGCGCAAGTACCACATGATACGAGATTTCGTAAAGAAAGGAAAAGTTGCTGTGATCAAGATAGCATCAGCCGACAACCTAGCTGATCCCTTTACAAAGAGCTTACCAGCTAAGGCTTTTGACAGTCATGTTGAGGGAATGGGAGTCAGATGTGTAGTAGCATGGCTTTAAGTATAAGTGGGAGATTTGTAACAGTATACTGAAAAGCAATGCTTTGAGTATAAGTGGGATATTGTTAGGGTTATATACTAAAAGCATCACTTTTGTAGTAACCTTATTTCCTTAAATTTTGAATGAGAATCATATGGGCAAATGTTTGCATATTGTATTTGTTGCAAATGTTAATACAAATGTCTGATATTCTATATTGTAGATAATATGGTGTGTGGTGTCACACAGAAGATCATATTATCAGTTTCCTATGGAGTATATAAATAGTTCACAACCTAGATGGACTTGGACAATCTATTGGAAAGGTTGTAGTATAATCTGGTATTAGTCTATCTTGACTATAGGTTTACACTGGTACACTTTGTGTGTATTGAACAGGACCACTTGAGGTTGTTCTCTTTGTACTGACTATATAAGAGAACAAACACCTCTGTTATTATGGATGCTTGTACTCTTAATCCGGATATAATAACGGACATGTATATGCAATGTGCATTACTTTGACTCATAAAAGAGTGAGATTCATTATGGATCAACAACCTCTATGAATTGGGTAATAACATTGTATGTATGATGGGTTGTTGATTATAAATGGAATCCATGTCCCGATACATCGGGTTGATGATGTCCTCTTAAGGAGCTCATAAGGATTGTCATGTAAACCATGCAGGTGGATTATATCCGACATGACAAATAAAGTTGAGCGGTACTACTTAAGGATAAAAGATGTCAAATCAATATAGTTGTCAGTAACTTAATTTGATCGACGGACATAAGATATCTTAACATGGGGAGCCAAACGAGCATATAATAAAAGGAGCCCACAAACATAATTTGGGATTAGGGAGGTAGTGCAACAATAGCTCATTAGTGGACCGAGCTATTGTTAATGGGCCTGGATTGTGTGTTTGGGCTGAACACGGGATATCCAGATCCGTTAGGAGGCCTAACCCTAATTTCTCCTCATGGTCCCTGTCGTAGCCTATATATATCCTCTATTCTCTGGCCGCCAGATTACTGATCAAAAATCTGAAATTTTCTCTAAATTCGTGATTCACGTAAGGAGAGAAAGAGAGTGCTGCCAAGGAGAAGAAAAGGTTAGGAGATCGTCGCCCACACGACGTCCAACACGAGGAAGGAATACGTGCAGAAGATCTTGGGGTCGTCCGCTCGAGATTGCCAGGAATTACTTGTCTCCTTTCCGCCGCAGGTATAATTCGTGAACCCTAGTTTCCGCCTATGAAGGGTTAGAACACGTATTAGATCTGTTTAACTTTCTATCGATCAATACACACACCAAAGGAAGGGTCCTGGGAATCCCCAGTTCCATCATAAACAACCAGCCCGACTCCTTAAATGGTTCAAATGTAAGTTAGTCCAAGAAAGTACTAAAATTATGATTATATATTTAGTGTTTCTAGACCTTAGTTTAGTGCCTTCTCTTGGGTTCACCTTAAAGAACATTACCTATTGTTATCATATAAAACCCATTCTCTTTACCTAAGCTCACATGATTCCCAAAGTCATTTAACAAATCCGTTTACCAATTAAAAATAAATATTTAAAGTAATATTCACAATTGTATAAAAAGTATAAAATAATTTCAAAAAAATTCAGATCATGATTAAAGGGGTTACAAATCTACCCTCCTTAGAAAAAGTTTGTTCTCGAAATTTGATAATTGTACGATTAAGAAGAACATAATCAAAATTTAGTAACATAATTTTATTGAGGAAACCGTTTGATGAATATAAGGATAGAAATGAAGAAGGGAAGAAGACTACAAGGATTGACCTATGCTCATATCACTAAAGGAAATGCTACAAGGTCTAATGGACAATTATTCTAAAGGATATTTACACTCCTTAATCTGACTATTATTTAAAATCCACCTTAAGTAGTATTTAGGCTATCATCGAATGCAACAATTCAATCCAATTTCTTCTACTCTTAATCAGATCCTCTCATTGTCGGATGGTTTTAATGTCTTTCCTTGTGGACAATATCTGATTTTATGCTCAATCGGTCCACAACAAAAACACGGTCCTATTCTCTTTCTACACCCATCCTACGTATGGCCCACTTTATGATAGAAATGACAAGTGGGTGTTGGTCGTCTCTGTTGTTGCTAGACTGAAGCCTGATATCTAAGAGTCTTATGTTGCTTTGCTGGTCCAGGATTGTGATATTTGACTTCATCACGATATATCTTAGCTTACGATCCAAATCTACTTCCACTCATTGGGCTACAGATACTATCTTAGTATAGATCTTGTCTCCATTAACTATGACATGAACTCTAATCTCCTTAGCTAAGCCATGACAAAATCTATAAGCCCTATCATCAGGATGCTTTACCATATACTCAACAAAACTGTTAAGTTTGCTAAACTCAGCTGCCTACTCGTCAACAAAAATGTTGCCTTGCTTTAGATTTTGAAAATGTTTCTCCAATATTTCCTTGGGAACTACAAGAAAAGAACTTCTTAAAATATTTTTAAATTTCTTCCAAGTCAGATCAGGGTATGCTAGCTTAGGCTCATTTCTAAACCAGGTTCTAGCTATGCCATGAAGTTGGAGTATAGATACCTCTATCTTAATATCATCAGGAAGACGTGCAACTCCAGAACCCTTTATATATCCTCTAGTCACTCATCAGCATATAGTATCCTTTCAGTACCACAAAACTCTCAGAGACAGAGCTTCTTAAAATTTAGTGTCACGCCCTAGTCACAAAGTACGTAGGACCAGGAAACGTAAACATGACAGCCGTATAATAAATATACGTAACCTATCAATTGTAGGTCTATCAGAAATAGATTATTCATAGTCATGGTTACACTATGTCACGACCCGCACCTACCGTGAGGGTACGAGTACGTAACAGCGCCCAGCCTACGCCGCAGTATCGGCGGTAGAACGCTGTTCTAGGTCATGAATTATAACTAACTAACATAAAATACTCTCCATACGGAGGCCAACACAGAGGTACAACTCAATCACAATCTAAGGCAGAATGTAGCACGATAAAATAGATAAGAGAAATCCTCAACTGAGGTACAACAGAAATGAATAACAAATCTCAACATCTCTAAAATATACAAACTCTGAATCAAGAACAACAACTAGACATAAAAGGAAAACAGTCTAAGCTATCTATACTAAGCAAGGTATCGTCCTCAGCAGCTGCCTGAACCTCCCTAGGGGTCCAGGTCGCGAGTGTCATCTAGGCAAGCTCCAAAGTAAGGGGTGCAGGGTTCCTCATCATACTCTGTAAAAATTTTAACATGTCCAGTCGGGACGGGAGCAAGCACAATACATCTCACGCAGATCATAACAGGTTAGAGAATATAAACATGCAAGAGAGTACGATACATGAAACTGAAAGAAAGTACATGATGTAAACAGAGAGAGAACTGTAATAGAAATATCTACTATAAGTAGAGAGCTACCAGTGACTAGTGATTTAGAGTACAAAGTCGATATGTGAACGGCTTGATATGCACATGACTATACTAAAGAGGCGCACATGGCTATACTACTTTGGAATTGTTCACATGACTGTTTATACTCCCCCATACCCTAATTAATACACAAGGATCCAGACAAGTTATGTTACGTACATGGTTTTCATATGAAGCCCATAAATGGGTGCACATGAAGTATACATGAGAGCTCATACATGAGTGCACATAAAGTTCACATGGGGGGCCCATAAATAGGTGCACATGAAATTCACATGAAGGCTCATAAATGAGTGCACATGCAATATAGGTTATACATGAGATACATGGGAAACATGACCGATTCATGAGAGCACATGAGAGTACACGAGCATGCATGAACGAGCATGAAGCACATGATAAACATGAATAACATGAGAGCGAGGAATACATGATGTACACGAAACACATGACATAATGTATCCGATGCTTCCGAGGGGGATAACATCTCAATGTAGGGATCCATATAGTACTAATTCGTGATAATATCGTGACAGCATCAAATAAGGTAAACTAGAGCAGGAATATAATTCTAAGCAAGTTATAAAATGATCAGAGAATGTACTCACATGGTATCTGAATGTCTGAAGTAAATGTACTGTCCGAGATGAGGTACCTGACTCCTAGTTAGAGCAACACAAGTCACAACAAGTCCAGAATGGCAATAATATGCACTACAATGCGTTCTACATGAATCTAGGTCAAATTAGACCAAAGTCAACTCTTGGTCAACTCTGGTCAACCCTAGAAGTCAAACTAGGTCAACCAAGTCAAACCTAAGTCAAACTAGTCAAACTAGTCTAACAAGGCTATTCTAAGTCTAACTAGACTACACAAGTCTAATCTAGGCTCCACACTGACACACAGGCACAACCATAGGCCATAGGCTAAGAGACTAGGCCATAGTCTAAACCAAGTCTAAACCAACCTATGACACACGTACAGAAGGCTATTCTATATCTAAAATAATACACAATTTATACATACCACACAAACTAATATAGGAATACACATATAGATCCATTTAAATAATATAACTGGAATATACCCTATAGGCTAATGTATATACCATACAACATTATAGGTTAATACATATATATATACATATGTATAGAGAGGGGAGACATGCTATGTGTCCAAGTGTATGTGTGTGTGTGTATCATGGGAAAGTGTGTGTGTGTGAAGAGGAGACATGTGTGTACACATTAGTGTGTGTCATATAGTATGTGAGAGAGAGAGAGTGTGGTGCCATGTGGGTATGAGTGATAGAGTGTGAGGGTAACAGTTAAGTGAGGGTGTCAAAATGAGAGTGTGTGTCATAAACATGAGTGTGTGGGTGTGTGATAGAGTATGTTAGGCTAGAAAATAGTGAGTGAGAGTGAAAAATACTGAAGGGGGTGTGTGTGTGAATAGGGTGATAGGTTAGAGGGTGTGTGTGTGATGTGGTAGTGTAACAGTGTGCAGGAAAATCAGTGAGGAACAACAGTGAGGGGAAAAACAGTGAGAACAATGAGCATTTATATATAGGTGTGTGTGTGGAAGATGACATATGTAAACAGTGAGCATTTGGTAAAAACAGTGAAGTATTGAACATGAGGAAAACTGAGATTACAACTCAGTTCAGCCCCCCCTATAATCAGTTAACAGTTCCATAAATCTCAGTTTTAATACAACCCCAAAACTGTTTTGGTCTAAAACAACCCAGGTCAGCAGTCCCATAATTGAATTTCAGATGAAAACATATCCCAAACTTAGTTAAAACAGTTCAAAACAGACCCTAATAAAAATTCTCAGATTTTGAATCCAAACCACATCAAATTGACCCCAAAATCCTCATACATTTAGATATCATGTAGGTGAACAAGTTAGAGGTTAAAAACCATAAATTTAACAGTTTAAACTAGGTCAAAAATGATGACAAAATCGGATTTTGAAATCTGGAAGAACTGTAAAAATTGGACAGAATGTGTGTATCAGAATTAAATTAGGAAATGGAGAATTGAACTATAAAAATGAATTAAAACACAAATACAGTGGTTGGTAAAGTGAGAACACATTGCACTCGTGCTATGTGATGTGTTTGTGTCCACAAAAGTGGACACAAACGTGTCCAATCACAGAAAACCCAAAAACAGGAAACACAGTGAAGTAGGCAGCGTGCACGTGTTCATGGTGTCCGTGTGCACGACACGACACGACACAACCCACGTGGTTGTGTCCAAGGGTCGACCTAGACTAGGGCTAGGGATAGGACACCCTGTCACGTGTCCATGTCGTATGTACGCGACACGAGACACGCGTATCAGTGTCCAAACAGTCAGCCGACTGTGCAGTGCACAGATCGGTGCACGCGCTCGTACGTGTCCGACACGACACATGGGGCTCTGAAAATTGGAGAGCCCTGTGTCAGTGTCGGCCCCTTGCTACACGTCAAATTTGGCTTGTCAAGGAGCCGTGTCCGTGTCGCAATCGCGCCCGAGCAGCAGGGCATGCACAGTGCCTGTGCACGCGCGCGTGCGACCACGTGTTCGCATGTTCGTGTGGACTCGACACGACACAAGGACTCCACAAAAACTCCAGAAACATGTAAGCGACATCAAACCCTAATTTCCTATTCAAATACAATCTCAAAAATCACACGAAATGCCCTTTGGGGCATTTCAACAAACACATTCAATACGATACTGATACGTGTCCAAAAAGGACACGAAATGGACATAAATTTTGGGGATTCCTATTCCTACAGTTAGGTTAGGTCCAGGGCTCCCTAAATATGAAATAAAAACAGGATTCTATGGAGGGAATTGAAAGTTACCTATATGTGTCAAATCCTTCAAAAAGCTTCAAAGAAAGGTGCTCCTCTTGATGGCCAAACTCCTCCAAAGTGCTCCCAAGCTGAGAATACTCATAACCAACAGCAAGAGGAGCAAAATTAGAACCCAATGCAATTAGTTTGGGGGGAAAACGATTAAAAATGGATTTACTATGATTTATTGAAGATGGGGGCTTACCTCTTTCTAAAACTTGGCAAAAATCCTAATGGAGGCTAGCCCTAACTTTGAGGGGTATTAAATAGGATGGGGGAGATCATAATGTCCAGCCATAGGCTGATTAGAATTAGGGTTAGCTACATGGTGTGGGCCTATGGGCTTTAAGTCTCAAGTCATTAGTCATGACTTATGAAATCATAAGCCATTCTAGCCTAATCAACTCCAAATCTCTCCAAACAAGTTTCCATGAGTTAAACCTCACTAACTTAGGTCAAACCAAGGTTACTTAACCTAACCAAGTGGTCTTAACCTGGGTTAAACTCTAGGTTAGTCTCCTAGTCAACACTAGTCAAAGTCAACTATAGGGCCAAAATCAATTATACTAAAAATCACTAAAAATCACTAAAAATCATATTAATTCTAATAAATCTAAATAATTAATAATAATTCCAAATAATTCACAAAATTACAAAAATGACTAAAATACCCCTCAATCTAGAAATGATAAATGAAATACCCTAATCACATGGCTAGGCTCTAGGGTTACACTAGCAAGATACCAAATCAAAAGTCATGATTTAAAATAGTTTTAAAATGATTAAAAATCAATAAAAATTATAGAAAATTTTAAATACCATAATTAAATAAATTAAAATACAAAATTTCAAAATTACCCTTATTTGGAAAAACTGGGTGTTACAATCCTACCCACCTTATAAAAATTTCGTCCTCGAAATTAAGATGGTAGCAATCCTTCTAGGTCAAATACCCCACAATCAAAGTCTCAAACATACCGTCAGATAATCATATGCGTCTGTCCAAAATCATGATACTCAGAATCTTCGTCGTGCTAGTGAGCAAGGCTACGATAATCACAGAGTCCTCGACTAAGGCACATACCTCTAGAATCATGGTATTTAAAATTTTTGCATTGCCGCATGCTTGGCAGCAAAAACCTTAAATTCCCATACCCGAGAAATACGTCCTAAATCTGACTATGTGTCGCCACTATGCCAGCTAACACGACTATCGAAGATTATAGATTCCATAACTGGGTGACCTAGCCCATACGATTCATCTCAGAAGAAAATCAACATAACACAAAAACAACAGGACAAAATTGATAATTCAACAAGGAACAGGGAGAATCGAATTTCAAGACAGCTATAAGAGGCAATTGCGAAAATGAAATCAAAAGAACGGAACCTGCAACTAGATCTCCAACGGCATGAGCATCCTCGACTGTCCTGGCGAAAGCTCGCTCCTGCTGGCATCCCCTGGCCTGCTGCTGATGCTGCATGTACCTCTGCTGCTGAGTCGGTAAGGGTAATCCCTTCTGCTGGCCTACCGGAGCCCTAGCTCTTGCTCTCTGAACCGTCTGTCCCGATGATTCGGGACACTCTCTCAGACGATGATCGGATCATCCGCAAAGCAAACATCTGCCCAGCCTCTTCCGTCATTCGCCCCAATCATGCCCTGGTCTCTTACAGAAGGGGCAAATAATGACAAACTGCTGTCCTGGGGCCTGTTGCTGCCTCTGTGGCCGCTGCGCCTGCTGAAAGGGTACACGGTCCTGAAACTGCCGCTACTGAAAGTAGGTCCTCGGCTGCTGATACTGCTGCTGAAACTGTAGAGGCAGCATCTGCTGCGGATACTGCTTCTGAATCTGCAAGCGGGGCATCTGCTGCTGAATTTATAGGTGGGGCCTCTTGGCCGGGCCTGCACTGCCACTAGCTCTCTGACTGTCTCGCATCCTCTTCTCCTTCAGCCCAAGATCGTCGTCCGCTGTCATGGCTCCTACCAGAATCTGCTCGAAAGTGGCGTCGTGGCCGCTCTCGGTATATGACTTGATATCCTTGATCAAACCCCTGCGGAACCTCCTCGCCTTCCCGACCTCGGTAAGATCCTCGATGAATCTGCTCAAACGACTGAACTCTCCAGCGTACTCCTCAATGGTCTGGTTCTCCTGAACCAAACTCTCGAACTGCGCCTCCAAAGCACGCAGTGCGGTATCGGGAAAGAATTTCTCCTTGAACAGTTTCTTGAACGCTGCCCAAGTCTGACCGGCTGTACAAACCCTCGGGTCCGTCTGGTACCAGGTACGGGCCAAGTCCTGCATCTGACTGGCGGCTGCCTCAATCTATAATCCTGCTGGTATTTGTGCCAATCGGAATTTCTCCTCAATGTGCTCTATCCAATCGTCAGCGTATATGATGCCCTCTGTACCTTTGAAGTCTCGGGGTCCCATCTTCTTAAAAGATTGGATGTCTGGAGTCCTTGGCTGATATGGCTACATCTGACCTCCCTGTGGCTGAGCAGCCACCAGCTCTACTGTTGTCCTGACCAACTGGTGAGTATCTTGTATGCTCTGTCGGATATCAGCAGACTGGCTCTGCTGTATCTGCTGCTGAAACTCCATGAATCGCTGGAAGAGGGTAAACATCTGAGCAGCATCTACTGTCCCTGAAGGTAACTGCTGCTGATACATATCTGGAATGACGGAGGAAGACCTCCGGACAGGTGGAGGTGCACTCCCAAAAGCTGCAGATGCTCCTATATGAGCAGAAATAGGGGGTGCTGTGGTCCCAACATCCACAATCGGGCGAGGGGTGGTAGGCCTCTCACCAGCGTCTGCTGGGCCAGAGCGATGCGATCGTGTCTCGATCACCATCCTGGAGACAGATCAAACAAGGAATCAATACTGAGATAGAAACGATAATTCAAGGAAGGACAGTTATTCAAGGAAACAATCTTCAACAGGAATTTAGATGGCAGGAATCCAGTTAAGAGTTTTTCCTAATGTGATTGAGTACCTCAAAAATAATCCTAATCCTACTACAGGCTGTAGTGGTACTCTATGTCCCGACCCGATTCCCAAATTGTTGGGCCGGGCCGAGCCATGTCCAGCCTACGCTTGATTAGAGCGTAGTAAGCTGTTCTAGACAGTCAGGTAATAATGATAAATGTGCTAATAATTAAGATAGTTTAAGAATGATCACAACACAGCTTCTATATAGATAGATGAAAAACCACTAAGTTTGTTATAAATAGTACACAACCAAAAGTAGTACTGGAGACAAGGTCCAGTCTAAAGGTACAAAATAGCGTCTGTGATAATAACCCAACACTAAGTCAAACTAAGCAGCTAAGCAGGATTCTCTGCTGGAATATCCTCAACTGGAGCTCCATAGTACGGGTCACAAAGCATTTCTTCCTCGGTCAAAATACCTACAACGTTATCCTGTCAGGACGGGAGCAATTACAACCTCTACTACTAAAGTACTGAATGTATAATACAAGAGATGTACAACAGGAACATGGTATGATAAGACTAAAAATAGACATACTGGAATCATGGTAAATCATATAAAGCGGGAAATCATGGTATATCTTGATTATCATTTTAAGACACTCTTGTCAATTGTGGCATATTGTACATTATGTATTAAAACTGGAGCAGGTATGAGATCGGTCAATAGGTGCTATGCTAGTTTACTGCAATGTACGTATGTATATTCCACAAGTTCAGAAACTACATTCTTAGTTTACTGCAATGTACGTATGTACATTCCACAAGTCCAGAAACCGCACTGCTAGTTTACTGCAATGTACGTATGTACATTCCACAAGTCCAGAAACTACACAATTAGCATACTGTAATGTAAGTGAGTACATTCCACGAGTCCAGTAACTATACTATCAACTCTCTCATAACCCAGTAATCATCATGTAAAAAATACGGGAAATAGTGTAAAGCATGGTGGGAACTGGCAATAGTATGAAACGTGTTATGATTTGACTTGCTACTCTAAGGATCAGCATTCACATGGGTTGATTAACATTCTTTTATCAAATAACAGTGTTTTAACATGTACAATTAATAAAAGACTTGCAACTGGATTAATGGTAATTCACAAGGTTGTCACATGTACTTAACATTAAAAGACAGTAAATGAGTTTGTAGATGTACTTGCCTGGAGCAAAGCAATGCAATGACAATAAAGCTAAGATGTAGAGTGTCCTGGCACTGAAAACATATATATACTCAGACTCTAAGTTACAAGATAATATAAATACACTAGTGATGTGAGAAGGCCAAATTGGACATTGGCTAGGTGAACTTAGCCTAGGGGTTCAAAGTGAAGTGATTTGGCATCTAAACTAACACATGGGTGTCTCCCATATTAAGGCTGGTTAGCAATCCAAATACTAGAAATACACAAAAATCACAAGTCATGACTTAGTCATAATTGTTGGTAAATAAACATTCTGTGCACTGTGCTCTAACAATTTTAGAAAATACTAAAAATCTCCAATAAATGCAAAATAATATACTGACAGAAACCTTGTTAATTATAGAAATTTATTATAATTTTTCTGGGATTTATTACCCAACAGAAGTATTTTATAAAAATCAGTTTTCATATAGAAAATGAGTTCTGGTTTGATATGGCTAAACAGTGTTAAAACTGTTGATAAAATGCTATAAAAATTATATTAAATTGTCTAAATTAACAGAGAATCTTAATAGTATTTTTCCAGAATTTTTATAGCAAGATAAGTATTTATAAAAATCCAAAAACAGCAAGTTACATAATTCTGAAATTAAATAATTAATTATCTGTATATTTTGTCCATGTATATAAATGAACCATGGTTCAAATACAGGACCCAAGACCATGATTCAAGTCCAATATGACTTGTGCAGGCCTTGAATGTGTGAAAACACATTTGGTCCCAAAAACCCATGCTAGACTTGGACACCAAAATGGTTGCAGTTAATTAAATGTACAAAAATACAAAGTATAAAAAGAGCAGGAAATATAATACTATTTTATTCAGGAAAATACACATAGAAGATGCAAACATGAAAATATAGTAAGTAGGTAATTTTACATATTTTTATGGAGGCTAGTTATGTACAATTATATGTACTTATACAATATATATATATATATTCATAAGGAAATACATATATTTAAAGGAATAATATATATATATATATATACAATATATAGGAAAAGTATATATATAGGGATATATATACACTATATATATATACAAGATATACACAATAATAATAATAATGCTAACTAATATTTTGTAGAAGAGGACATATATATATATAGGCAATATATATATATATATATCTATATATATATATATATATTTATATAAATATATAAACAGAAAAAAAGAAAAGAAAAAGAAAAAGAAAAGAAAAAGGAAAAGGAAAAGAAATAAACAGCAGAGGGGGGCTCGAACTCGGCCTCCTGGCTAAGCCAGGGGTGAGCTTAATGAGCTCGGGCTGGCCAGTGGGTCGGGTTCGGTTCGCGTGTTAGGTTAGGGGTCGGGTTAATTATAAGTCAGATTTTAAGTTAATGGGTTTTAAACCCATTAGCACAACTTCAAACCCGATAGTTCGTTTAAAGAATTTTGTTCGTATCCTCGTGTCCTGACAGTTAGGGACACGAGTCTTGTGTCTTAGGCTTAGCACGACACGCACGAGTCCTAACTCGCGTGTCCAACCCTACCAGTAGGTTCGTCGTGTCCAGGCGAGTATGTGTCCGTGTACACGAGACGTGAGTCAACACGAGCACAAAGAGACACGTGCGTGTCCGGCGTCGAGCTGTTGTCGAAGGGGCGATCGGCGGCTGGGGGCGTCGGCGTCACGGCGCTCCGGTGGCGCTGAGTTCGCCTCGGCGTGGCGAACTCGTCGATGGTGGTTTGGGTCGACGACGGCGAGCGGTGGTGGTGGAACGAGGGTCGCCGGAGTTGGGTGTCTGTCGAGTTTGGGAGTGGGAAAACGCGGCGGAGCTCTGGTCGTGAGTGGTCGAGATGGTGGTGGTCGAGTTGGGAAGGCCGAGGGGGTTATTTATAGGTCGATGAAGGCGGTGGGAGTCGTCGGATTAGGGTTAGGGTTAGGGTTTAGCCGCCGGAAAATTAGGGTTGAGGCGGTGGGGGGAGATGGGTGAGGGTTGCAAATTATTTATTTGCAAAATAACTTCGGAACAATTAGTTTTATTACAAAACTCAATTATAACAATTTAACTAATTGCAAACTCTAATAATAACAATTCAGTTAATTGCAAAACGATATTAAAACATTTGAATTAATTACAGAACTTATTTAAAACATTTGAAACATTTGCAAACTGATATTTTAGTAATTTAAAACCCTTTAAAAATCATTTAAAATTATTTAAAAATTCCAGAAAATTCCTAATAATTATAATAAAACATTTTAAAGCTAATTTAATCACTAACGACCAATTATTACTAATAAACAAAAATTTTGAAAAACTGGGGTTGACAAGTCTTCCCTCCTTAAAAAATTTCGTCCTCGAAATTTACAAGAACTGAAGACACGCGAGGCAACTAACGTTTAAAATAATTACAGCGATGACTAAGGCTATCACCTAATGATGGAACGTCTATGAAACAGGTCTACTGGTCAATGGCTTGGTCTCATGGGTGCAGTTACTAAATGATGGTTTGGCATGAGTCTAGTGATAGGTAACTTAATGAGGCACTAGAATCAAACAGTCATATGCAAATAATTTAGTTACACTACCGGTCCTACGCTGTGATGAGTTTTCCTATGTTGCAATCCTAAAATTCCTTTAGGTGTTCTAGATGTTGTTCCTAGTGTTATCTAGTTATCCTTAATTTCTGCAGGCGTGCTTGGTACAGTAACGTAACCAAACAACTTTAGTCAGGACCTTGCATGGGCCGCCAAAAAAAACATGTCACGACCCGATTCCCAAATTGTTGGGCCGGGCCGAGCCATGTCCAGCCTACGCTTGATTAGAGCATAGTAAGCTGTTCTAGACAGTCAGGTAATAATGATAAATGTGCTAATAATTAAGATAGTTTAAGAATGATCACAACACAGCTTCTATATAGATAGATGAAAAACCACTAAGTTTGTTATAAATAGTACACAACCAAAAGTAGTACTGGAGACAAGGTCCAGTTTAAAGGTACAAAACAGCGTCTGTGATAATAACCCAACACTAAGTCAAACTAAGCAGCTAAGCAGGATTCCCTGTTGGAATATCCTCAACTGGAGCTCCATAGTACGGGTCACAAAGCATTTCTTTCTCGGTCAAAATACCTACAACGTTATCCTGTCAGGACGGAAGCAAGTACAACCTCTACTACTAAAGTACTGAATGTATAATGCAAGAGATGTACAACAGGAACATGGTATGATAAGACTGAAAAATAGACATACTGGAATCATGGTAAATCATATAAAGCGGGAAATCATGGTATATCTTGATTATCATTTTAAGACACACTTGTTAATTGTGGCATATTGTACATTATGTATTAAAACTGGAGCAGGTATGAGATCTGTCAATAGGTGCTATGCTAGTTTACTGCAATGTACGTATGTACATTCCACAAGTCCAGAAACTACATTCTTAGTTTACTGCAATGTACGTATGTACATTCCACAAGTCCAGAAACCGTATTGCTAGTTTACTGCAATGTACGTATGTACATTCCACAAGTCCAGAAACTACACAATTAGCATACTGCAATGTAAGTGAGTACATTCTACGAGTCCAGTAACTATACTATCAACTCTCTCATAACCCAGTAATCATCATGTAAAAGATACGGGAAATAGTGTAAAGCATGGTGGGAACTGGCAATAGTATGAAACGTGTTATGATTTGACTTGCTACTCCAAGGATCAGCATTCACATGGGTTGATTAACATTCTTTTATCAAATAACAGTGTTTTAACATGTACAATTAACAAAAGACTTGCAACTGGATTAATGGTAATTCACAAGGTTGTCACATGTACTTAACATTAAAAGACAGTAAATGAGTTTGTAGATGTACTTGCCTGGAGCAAAGCAATGTAATGACAATAAAGCTAAGATGTAGAGTGTCCTGGCACTGAAAACGTATATATACTCAGACTCTAAGTTACAAGACAATATAAATACACTAGTGATGTGAGAAGGCCAAATTGGACATTGGCTAGGTGAACTTAGCCTAGGGGTTCAAAGTGAAGTGATTTGGCATCTAAACTAACACATGGGTCTCCCATATTAAGGCTGGTTAGCAATCCAAATACTAGAAATACACAAAAATCACAAGTCATGACTTAGTCATAATTGTTGGTAAATAAACATTCTGTGCACTGTGTTCTAACAATTTTAGAAAATACTAGAAATCTCCAATAAATGCAAAATAATATACTGACAGAAACCTTGTTAATTATAGAAATTTATTATAATTTTTCTGGGATTTATTACCCAACAGAAGTATTTTATAAAAATCAGTTTTCATATAGAAAATGAGTTCTGGTTTGATATGGCTAAACAGTGTTAAAACTGTTGATAAAATGCTATAAAAATTATATTAAATTGTCTAAATTAACAGAGAATCTTAATAGTATTTTTCCAGAATTTTTATAGCAAGATAAGTATTTATAAAAATCCAAAAACAGCAAGTTACATAATTCTGAAATTAAATAATTAATTATCTGTATATTTTGTCCATGTATATAAATGAACCAAGGTTCAAATACAGGACCCAAGACCATGATTCAAGTCCAATATGACTTGTGCAGGCCTTGAATGTGTGAAAACACATTTGGTCCCAAAAACCCATGCTAGGCTTGGACACCAAAATGGTTGCAGTTAATTAAATATACAAAAATACAAAGTATAAAAAGAGCAGGGAATATAATACTATTTTATTCAAGAAAATACACATAGAAGATGCAAACATGAAAATATAGTAAGTAGGTAATTTTACATATTTTTATGGAGGCTAGTTATGTACAATTATATGTACTTATACAATATATATATATATATATATATATATATATATATATATATATATATATATATATATTCATAAGGAAATACATATATTTAAAGGAATACAATATATAGGAAAAGTATATATATAGGGATATATATACACTATATATATATATACAAGATATACACAATAATAATAATAATGCTAGCTAATATTTTGTAGAAGAGGACATATATATATATAGGCAATATATATATATATATCTATATATATATATATTTATATAAATATATAAACAGAAAAAAAAAGAAAAGAAAAAGAAAAAGAAAAGAAAAAGGAAAAGAAATAAACAGCAGGGGGGGGCTCGAACTCGGCCTCCTGGCTAAGCCAGGGGTGAGCTTAATGAGCTCGGGATGGCCAGTGGGTCGGGTTCGGTTCGCGTGTTAGGTTAGGGGTCGGGTTAATTATAAGTCAGATTTTAAGTTAATGGGTTTTAAACCCGTTAGCACAACTTCAAACCCGATAGTTCGTTTAAAGAATTTTGTTCGTATCCTCGTGTCCTGACAGTTAGGGACACGAGTCTTGTGTCTTAGGCTTAGCACGACACGCACGAGTCCTAACTCGCGTGTCCAACCCTACCAGTAGGTTCGTCGTATCCAGGCGAGTCTGTGTCCGTGTACACGAGACGTGACTCAACACGAGCACAAAGAGACACGTACGTGTCCGGCGTCGAGCTGCTGTCGAAGGGACGATCGGCGGCTGGGGGCGTCGGCGTCACGGCGCTCCGGTGGCGCTGAGTTCGCCTCGGCGTGGCGAACTCGTCGATGGTGGTTTGGGTCGACGACGGCGAGCGGTGGTGGTGGAACGAGGGTCGCCGGAGTTGGGTGTCTGTCGAGTTTGGGAGTGGGAAAACGCGGCGGAGCTCTGGTCGTGAGTGGTCGAGATGGTGGTGGTCGAGTTGGGAAGGCCGAGGGGGTTATTTATAGGTCGATGAAGGCGGTGGGAGTCGTCGGATTAGGGTTAGGGTTAGGGTTTAGCCGTCGGAAAATTAGGGTTGAGGTGGTGGGGGGAGATGGGTGAGGGTTGCAAATTATTTATTTGCAAAATGACTTCGGAACAATTAGTTTTATTACAAAACTCAATTATAACAATTTAACTAATTGCAAACTCTAATAATAACAATTCAGTTAATTGCAAAACGATATTAAAACATTTGAATTAATTACAGAACTTATTTAAAACATTTGAAACATTTGCAAACTGATATTTTAGTAATTTAAAACCCTTTAAAAATCATTTAAAATTATTTAAAAATTCCAGAAAATTCCTAATAATTATAATAAAACATTTTAAAGCTAATTTAATCACTAATGACCAATTATTACTAATAAACAAAAATTTTGAAAAACTGGGGTTGACACTCTAGTTCGAATACCACTACACAAACTCGACCTGCATGGGCCACCACTAAAAACTTGTCACGACCCGTACCTACCGTGAGGGTACGAGTACGTAACAGCGCCCAGCCTACGCCGCAGTGTCGACGGTAGAACGCTATTCTAGGTCATGAAATATAACTAACTAACATAAATTACTCTCCATACGGAGGCCAATACAGAGGTACAACTCAATCACAATCTAAGGCAGAATGTAGCACGATAAAATAGATAAGAGAAATCCTCAACTGAGGTACAACAGAAATGAATAACAAATCTTAACATCTCTAAAATATACAAACTCTGAATCAAGAACAACAACTAGACATAAAAGGAAAATAGTTTAAGCTATCTATACTAAGCAAGGTATCGTCCTCAGCAGCTGCCTGAACCTCCCCAGGGGTCCAGGTCGCGAGTGTCATCTAGGCAAGCTCCAAAGTAAGGGGTGCAGGATTCCTCATCATCCTCTGTAAAATTTTCAACATGTCCAGTCAGGACGGGAGCGAGCACAATACATCTCACGCAGATCATAACATGTTAGAGAATATAAACATACAAGAGAGTACGATACATGAAACTGAAAGAAAGTACATGATGTAAACAGAGAGAGAACTGTAATAGAAATATCTACTATAAGTAGAGAGCTACCAGTGACTAGTGATTTAGAGTACAAAGTCGACATGTGAACGGCTTGATTTGTACATGACTATACTAAAGAGGCGCACATGGCTATACTACTTTGGAATTGTTCACATGACTATTTATACTCCCCCATACCCCAATCAATACACAAGGATCCAGACAAGTTATGTTACATACATGGTTTTCATATGAAGCCCATAAATGGGTGCACATGAAGTATACATGAGAGCTTATACATGAGTGCACATAAAGTTCACATGGGGGGCCCATAAATGGGTGCACATGAAATTCACATGAAGGCTCATAAATGAGTGCACATGCAATATAGGTTATACATGAGATACATGGAAAACATGACCGATTCATGAGAGCACATGAGAGTACACGAGCATGCATGAACGAGCATGAAGCACATGATAAACATGAATAACATGAGAGCGAAAAATATATGATGTACACGAAACACATGACATAATGTATCCGATGCTCCCGAGGGGGATAACATCTCAAAGTAGGGATCCATATAGTACCAATCCTTGATAATATCGTGACAGCATCAAATAAGGTAAACTAGAGCAGGAATATAATTCTAAGCAAGTTATGAAATAATCAGAGAATGTACTCGCCTGGTATCTGAATGTCTGAAGTAAATGTACTGTCCGAGATGAGGTACCTGACTCCTAGTTAGAGAAACACAAGTCACAACAAGTCCGGAATGGTAATAATATGCACTACAATGCGTTCTACATGAATCTAGGTCAAATTAGACCAAAGTCAACTCTTGGTCAACTCTGGTCAACCCTAGAAGTCAAACTAGGTCAACCAAGTCAAACCTAAGTCAAACTAGTCAAACTAGTCTAACAAGGCTATTCTAAGTCTAACTAGACTACACAAGTCTAATCTAGGCTCCACACTGACACACATGCACAACCATAGGCCATAGGCTAAGAGACTAGGCCATAGGCTAAACCAAGTCTAAACCAACCTATGACACACCTACACAAGGCTATTCTATATCTAAAATAATACACAATTTACACATACCACACAAACTAATATAGGAATACACATATAGATCCATTTAAATAATATAACTAGAATATACCCTATAGGCTACTGTGTATACCATACAACATTATAGGTTAATACATATATATATACATATGTATAGAGAGGGGAGACATGCTATGTGTCCAAGTGTATGTGTGTGTGTATCATGGGAAAGTGTGTGTGTGAAGAGGAGATATGTGTGTACACATTAGTGTGTGTCATATGGTATGTGAGAGAGAGTGTGGTGCCATGTGGGTATGAGTGATAGAGTGTTAGGGTAACAGTTAAGTGAGGGTGTCAAAATGAGAGTGTGTGTCATAAACATGAGTGTGTGGGTGTATGATAGAGTATGTTAGGCTAGAAAACAGTGAGTGAGAGTGAAAAACAGTGAAGGGGGTGTGTGTGTGAATAGGGTGATAGGTTAGAGGGTGTGTGTGTGATGTGGTACTGTAACAGTGTGCAGGAAAATCAGTGAGGAACAACAGTGAGGGGAAAAACAGTGAGAACGGTGAGCATTTATATATAGGTGTGTGTGTGGAAGATGACATATGTAAACAGTGAGCATTTGGTAAAAACAGTAAAGTATTGAACATGAGGAAAACTGAGATTACAACTCAGTTCAGCCCCCCTATGATCAGTAAACAGTTCCATAAATCTCAGTTTTAATACAACCCCAAAACTGTTTTGGTCTCAAACAACCCAGGTCAGCAGTCCCATAATTTAATTTCAGATGAAAACATATCCCAAACTTAGTTAAAACAGTTCAAAACAGACCCTAATGAAAATTCTCAGATTTTGAATCCAAACCACATCAAATTGACCCCAAAATCCTCATACATTTAGATATCATGTAGGTGAACAAGTTAGAGGTTAAAAACCATGAATTTAACAGTTTAAACTAGGTCAAAAATGATGACAAAATCGGATTTTGAAATCTGGAAGAACTGTAAAAATTGGACAGAATGTGTGTATCAGAATTAAATTGGGAAATGGAGAATTGAACTATGAAAATGAATTAAAACCCAAATACAGTGATTGGTAAAGTGAGAACACATTGTACTCGTGCTATGTGATGTGTTTGTGTCCACAAAAGTGGACACAAACGTGTCCAATCACAGAAAACCCAAAAACAGGAAACACAGTGAAGTAGGCAGCGTGCACGTGTTCATGGTGTCCGTGTGCACGACACGACACGACACAACCCACGTGGTTGTGTCCGAGGGTTGACCTAGACTAGGGCTAGGGATAGGACACCCTGTCACATGTCCATGTCGCGTGTACGCGACACGAGACACGCGTATCAGTGTCCAAACAGTCAGCCGACTGTGCAGTGCACAGATCGGTGCACGCGCTCGTGCGTGTCTGACACGACACGTGGGGCTCTAAAAATTGGGGAGCCCCGTGTCAGTGTTGGCCCCTTGCTACACGTCAAATTTGGCGTGTCGAGGAGCCGTGTCCGTGTTGCAATCGTGCCCGAGCAGCAGGGCATGCACAGTGCCTGTGCACGCGCGCGCACGACCACGTGTTCGTGTGTCCGTGTGGACTCGACACGACACAAGGACTCCACAAAAACTCCAAAAACGTGTAAGCGACATCAAACCCTAATTTCCTATTCAAATATAATCTCAAAAATCACACGAAATGCCCTTTGGGGCATTTCAACAAACACATTCAATACGACACTGATACGTGTCCAAAAAGGACACGAAATGGGCACAAATTTTGGGGATTCCTATTCCTATAGTTAGGTTAGATCTAGGGCTCCCTAAATATGAAATAAAAATCGGATTCTATGGAGGGAATTGAAAGTTACCTATATGTGTCAAATCCTTCAAAAAGCTTCAAAGAGAGGTGCTCCTCTTGATGGCCAAACTCCTCCAAAGTGCTCCCAAGCTGAGAATACTCATAACCAACAGCAAGAGGAGCAAAATTAGAACCCAATGCAATTGGTTTGGGGGAAAACGATTTAAAATGGATTTACTATGATTTATTGAAGATGGGGGCTTACCTCTTTCTAAAACTTGGCAAAAATCCTAATGGAGGCTAGCCCTAACTTTGAGGGGTATTAAATAGAATGGGGGAGATCATAATGTCCAGCCATGGGCTGATTAGAATTAGGGTTAGCTACATGGTGTGGGCCTATGGGCTTTAAGTCTCAAGTCATTAGTCATGACTTATGAAATCATAAGCCATTCTAGCCTAATCAACTCCAAATCTCTCCAAACAAGTTCCCATGAGTTAAACCTCACTAACTTAGGTCAAACCAAGGTTACTTAACCTAACCAAGTGGTCTTAACCTAGGTTAAAATCTAGGTTAGTCTCCTAGTCAACACTAGTCAAAGTCAACTATAGGGCCAAAATCAATTATACTAAAAATCACTAAAAATCATATTAATTCTAATAAATCTAAATAATTAATAATAATTCCAAATAATTCACAAAATTACAAAAATGACTAAAATACCCCTCAATCTAGAAATAATAAATGAAATACCCTAATCACATGGCTAGGCTCTAGGGTTACACTAGCAAGACACCAAATCAAAAGTCATGATTTAAAATAGTTTTAAAATAATTAAAAATCAATAAAAATCATAGAAAATTTTAAATACCATAATTAAATAAATTAAAATACAAAATTTCAAATTACCCTCATTTGGAAAAACTGGGTGTTACACACTATATCTCATTCACTGAAATAAAAGAGAACTAAATTAAATAAAGAAGTTAAAATTGATGTATGAATGTTTAAAGAAAAATGATAGCTGGGTGGAGACAAATCTACCGAACGACATTTAGAGAATAAATTGGAATACATGAGATCAAGAATAACAACTAAATAAATCCACCATCTAGGAGAAGTCATCTAGTTTGCATGGAAGATTCTAGCATGGAACCGTACTCCTCGGGATACTGTCAATCGTCTATACTTGAGAGATCATTAGGTCCTCAAAGGGACATAAGAAGATACAGAAAACATGACATACAAATTGAATATAAACTACACAATATAATCTGGATCATAAGACTGTCCAGTATTTCATCATTGAAGCATTAAACCACTCCTATAACCAAACACGGACAACGGGTGGCACACTAGTTCATGATAAAATACCATCCCATGTGATGATCAGGCATAAGTACATGAATCATACAGAAAAGTATGAATACCAGAAATGGATAAAGGTCACCTAACCATTATATGTGAAAGGTGCACTTTTAAGAACAACCTTCAACGCATAGGCTTTATGGCTATAAATGGGATAAGCATATCCCCTCTTGGGCACTAGGGGCCTAAGAGCATAACGTTCCGAAAATGTTAGTGGCCAACTATAATAAAGGTTGTAAATCCGCATCTCCGACGGAGCGTACGGTCACTGAAAGGAACTGTGCATAGTAGTCCATACGCTAAGAAATTGTCCTCCCCGTCACATGCCTATCATGTTTTATCCACAACATATACCCGTTGTAACTGCTAAGTCTACTAATCATGTAAATTATATTAGCAGTTATAACCTATTGTACGGCATGTACGCATCGGTGATCAGTCGGTACGCAAGTCCGAATTTATATGCGACTCGCGACTCATGGCATATAGGTGTCAAGGCCAATGAATGTGCCACAAACAAAGGGCAGTCTCTTAACTCTAAGCCAATGTGCATAGGATAATCAAAAGTAACAAAAACATGACTAAAATAGTCATTTGTACCCAAATATGACCTGGAAGCACAATTTTATATAAAATAAAGTAAATAATTAAACAAATAGCATGAATGCAATATACTGAATTAAAAGTAAATAAATAGTAACTATAACAAGATATCTTTCCTGGTGGTGGTGTGACGATTTGACAACATCTAGAATAGTCCAAATAACCAGAGTCGATATGAAGAAGTCGCAAGAAAAGAAAAATTATTTGATTAGTCATGATTGGGAATAATCTAATATAAGAGGAAAATTAATTTATGAAGACTTATTCTTTAGTCAAAAATATACCTTAGAATTCGTTTTAGAAAATATTATATATTCTTTTTTTAGAAAACTTTCGATATATATATATATATATATATATATATATATATATATATATATATATATATATATATATATATATATATATATATATATATATAAAAAAAATATATATATTTAAATATATATATATAAAATATATATATATATATATATAATGTATTTAAATATATATATATATATATATATATATTTTAAATATATCTATATATATATATATATATATATATATAGATATATATATATATATATATATATATATTATATATATATATATATATATAATGTATTTAAATATATACATATATATATATATATATATATATATATATATATATATATATATATATATATATATAATGTATTAAATAATAGTTATTTTTAGAAAGTACTTATAATTTATTTAGAATCTATAAAAGCCCATAATATACTTATTTATGTTTATAAAATTCATTCAAAGCCCCAAAACAATTTACTCTACTAATGTCCGTATAATAATTAATAAAAACAATCAATTACCTTGTGGCCTAAATACATTATTAATAATGCTAACTATATGAGAGGCCCATGGTAAACCAAAAACTCCTAATATTTATTATCTAAAGAAAGTCTGGTCCAATATATATATAAAATATATATATATATATATATATATATATATATATATATATATATATATATATATATATATATATATATATATATATAATCTAGTTAAGCCCAAAATAATTTTGTAGTTTGATGTTATCTTTCGAGGCTCTAAACCCACACACATTATATAAATATACATTAGCCCAAAATAATACCATTTACAATATATACATATGGGCTTAATCTAACCAAAGATTAGGAATTGGGAATTAAAAATATTTACAAATGGACTTAGACCAAAGCCCAGCCCCTTTTATAAAATATTTTTTATGGACCCAGGCCCAGCCCAACAAGCCTATTTCTATTTTTTTCTTCTTATTTTAAAAAAATAATAAAATAAAAATAAAAATAGAAGGAGGGAAAAAATAGTAGAGAGAGGGAAAAAATCAAGGGAGAGAAGGAGTCTCATCGGAGTCCGGTTGACGTGATACGATCGTCGACGCACGGGATGGCAGTGCTGGTCTAGTGACATCGCGAGAGATTGGTCATGGAGGTCTCTGGGTGGCTCCGGCACGACGAGTCCACACTTTTCGCACTTGTGCGCGAAGGACGGCGCAACGGAGAGGGGTTCGGTGCTGGCTGTTGGCGAGGCTGAAAAGTGCTGATGACTCGCAGCCGGGTGACTTGGACTGGCGATTGACCATGGTATTGATGGTGGATGCAGGTCGGATTCAAAGGGCAGCAGCTGGTAGTGAATGGCCAGGCCGAATCTATGGCTGTCGTAGAGGACGGAGTTGGGTGGCTGGGGAATGACCAGGTTGGTCGGCTCCAACGGGATCTGAGGGTGGCGGTGGCAGTGATGGTGAGTGGTAGTAGTGGTTACAGTGGAGGTAGGTGATGGTGGTGGTGGTGTTCTGTGGTCAGGATGGCTGGCTGGTGTTGGTGTTGGCGGTTGGCCTTGTGGTCGCCCAAGAAAATGGAAAGCAACAGTGGGATAGAGATATCAGTATAGTCGTGCTCGTCATGCTCGACGTTGATGTGGTGATCTATGGCTGACGGAGGATGGCAGTTGTGGGTTGCCGAAAGCGTGGATAGGGTTAGGGTTTTGCTTTTGATTATCGTGTCCTGCGTGACACCGGAAAGAATTACTCGTGTCCGATGTGTAGGACACGAAGATGTGTTGTGATATACTGTAAAGGACACAAGTTAGTAGATAGACACCCGTGGTCAGACCCGAGGCATGCACGACTGACAAAGATTGGATAATGGTGGACATGGATGCGATACACAGACACAATTGGTGATAATGGTAGATGTAGGCTATATGGTTCGTGGGGGAGATGGATGGCTTGGAAATTATTTGGTATTGGAAGAAAACAAGGAGAAAGCTCTCCTTAAATAGGTGGAGAAAACTCCTAGTTAGATAAAGACGAGGAATCCTAGAAACCGTAATAGATAAATCTTAACATTAATTTAAATCAAGTAAAATTTGAATCAATCTAATCTGAATCAACAACTGATTACAGTCAAAATTTTAAATTAGTAATTAATATTATTTTAATTATTTAGATTATATTTGATACTTATCATAGATTCAAATCTTATTTGAAAATACATTTAGCAAATCTTTTTAATGTATAAAATATAATAATGATTTTTGTACTATAAAAATTTAAGAAATTTCTTTTCCAACACCATATTTTGAAATAAATAAATAAAATAAAATAATGATTTTTTTGGATAACATGGGATACAAAATTCTATAGATAGATTTTATACGTATATATTTATCTGAATAAAACTTCATATTAGTGTATCGATAAAAGTAAAACCATATATTAATATACTATATATGCTGAGTATATATACCGTAGTTATTCTAATAATAATAATAATAATTCTCCAAAAATTTAGGGGTTTTCCATCTAGAATACTCTCTGTCTTAGGTTTAGTAGTCCTATGATTTCCTATTTTCTCTATTGCTGTTAAAGCCACTAACTAAGCATTTTCCATTCCTTCTTCCATCACTGATATCTACTCATATCGTGCTTCAACCCTGAATCTTTTGAGCCTCCATCATTCCTTGAAAAAAATTCAAATAACTATATTATATCCATAGGCATCTCCCCCGAAATAGAAATAGTTGGATGGTAGGAATGGTTCCTTGGGTTGGAAGAAGTGGTGGAGGTGGAAGAGTCTCATTCTCCTTGGAATTCATTGGGTTAGAAGAAGATGCTCCTTCGAAACTAGCAATGTTCGGATTACGATTTCGAGTCTCCTACCTTCCCTTTGCTATTATGGAGAGACAAGAAAAGATAATGAGATTCAAGGACGAGAATATTTCCAAATGTTAAGTATGAAACATTTAAATCAAGGATCGGGTTCATAATGTCCTAGACTGCGATTGAGTATTCCTACTCGCAGGATCCCAATAACACTTTAGTCCTAAGTACTATTGGATGAATGAATAGGCCACCATAAAAATGTGTCACGACCATGCACGGATGATCGGACACGAGTGCATAAGCACGTACAGCCTATGCCTCGGCATCGATGGTTGTACGCTATTCTAGACCTCAATAATCATCATAAACATCACAATTATCAATCATTGCTCAATCACAGAAACTACGAGCATGAATAATAACTCAGACACTCACAAACGATCACCATAGTCCCCTATCATATTTTAGTACATTATACATATCAGCTATCTGGAGATAAATCCGATAAAATAATCATATATATATATATATATATATATATATATTATATATATATATATATATATACATATATAAATATATATATATATAAGTCTATATAATCTTCTAATCGTAGTCCTCTGATCCAAATCCCAATCTCCATCACCAAATATGTCCACTATCTAGTCAAGATTGGAACAAAGTACAAGTAGCAAGTAGGCGCATGGCAAGTAGGCACATGACAAATCTGCCGCATGGGCTAGATGAGTGCATGGCAGATCTGTCGCATGGCGATCTGGTGGCACCCTGGCGCATGGACCAAATGAGCGCATAGAAAACTCTGCCACATGGCAGGACAAGTATGCACATAACCTTAGTACGCATAGGGAGCCTATGCATACAATGCGCATGTGTCAGGTGGAAACATGCGACAAGCTTCCGTGGCCATTGGCATCTATGCCGGATGGCCTCCTGTGCTCATGGAGGTCGTCGTCCCAAACAGAAAGTTTAGCGTGGAAGAGCCAAAAACTTGCCATAACTTCCTCTCTAGGGCTCGAAATCCGACAAAATAAAAGCCAAGACTACATGAAATTGAATTCTCTACAACATGGAACAATTAGTTTCAGAAATAATACGTTATACTAGATCATTCCCTCAAAATATTATAAAACCCTAATCTTAAAACTTTAGATCTACTCCAAAATACTCATCAAATTCGAAAACACCAAGTACTAAACTTGTAGAGAATGTAAAAATGCATATTATAGAGCAAAACTACGTAAAAGAATTCAAAGAAATAAAATGAGCAATGTTGGTCTCTCCATTAGTGCAAGATATACTTGCCTAGGGTTGGTTGAGGGAAATAAATGCGAGTAATGAGGGGAGAGATAGAGAGAAAGTGTGAAAGATAATTTTTATATGGGGGGTAGGGGTGGTTCCACTAAACCCTAATCCCTAACATGTTCTAGCCTAAATAACTAATGCCATGCTATATGCTACATAATACAATATAATTAAATAAAATCAGGAACACAACACGATCCAATATTCCGTCATCGAAATAGTGAACCACACCTACAACCAAACAAGGACAAGGGGTTGTCACACTATTCTGCGATGGGGTACTATTCCATGCTATGATTAGAAGAAAATTTAGGATACATGTGCAGATGCTATAGACACCAGATACCATGTACAGGAATAATATAGGAAAATACGTATACCACAAGATGATTATCAAAGTGCCTTTAAGGTATCGAAAGATACGCTTAACTACGGATATGTGATTTCTTAGGGTTAGCCTGATATCTAGATAATAGACAAACACTAAACATTATCATAAAGTAAACTAACAATCATACCTCAATACTTAAGTTTATAAAATAATTTGCCACTTTCATCAAGGTCAAGCTTTGTAGTTGTAGACATTAGAGTGCCAATAGGTTTGACATTGTCCATATCATATTAGTTCAACAAATCTTTGATGTACTTAGCTTGATTAATGAAGGTTCATGTGAATTCTGCTTGATTTGCAGTTCGAGGAAGAAGTTCAGTTCTTCCATCATGCTCATTTTGAATTCACTCTACATACACTTAGCAAAATCTTTACAGAGTATCTCATTAGTAAAACAAAATATGATATCATCAACATAAATTTGTTCTAACAAAGAGTGTCATCATGTGCGTTTATAAAAAAAGTGTCAACTTTTCCTTTTGAAAAACTATTTTCAAGTAAGAAGGAACTGAGGGGATCATACCGAGCATGTAGGGTTGTTTGAGTCCATACAGAGCCTTACGTAACTTAAAAATATGATTTATAAATTTGAAGTCTTCAAAGCCGGGGGTTGTTCCACGAAAACTTCTTCTTTGATAAAACCATTTAGAAAAGCACTTTTAACTTCCATTTGAAATATTTGTTATAAAAAATAGCAAAAGTATAAAGTATGCAAACGGACTCAAGTCATGCAACGGGAGCATAGGTCTTGTCATAGTCAATGACCTCTTCTTGATTATTGCTTTAAGCTACAAGACTGCTTTATTACGTGTGACTTGTCAATCCTTATGAGTTTATTTTGGAATGCCCATTTGGTGCTAATAATAGAGTAACCACTAGGTCTAGGAACAAGTTTTCAAACTTGATTTCTCTTAAATTGGTTTAATTACTCTTGCATCATAGTAATCCAAAATTTATCAGTAAAAACTTCTACAACATTCTTAGGTTATATTTACGAAATAAAAGCTATATTTGTAATAATTTTTTTACTTGCAGAATGAGTGCTTATTCTTTTGGATAGATCACCTATGACCTTTTTTTGGATGTCGATCACAAATCGCAACTACTTGGGCAAACTTTCCAGATAGCTTGTACCAGTTGTTGTATCTTCAAGGGCCTTGTTGGATGTTATTATGATATCATTATTGTCACTGCCACTCTGTACTTGATTGTTAAGCTCATCAAAAGTAACATTTATAGATTATTCAACAATCGAAGAGCGTTTATTGAAAACTCTAAAATCATTACTCTTAGATGCATAACCAAGAAAGATTCCTTCATCAGCTTTGGAATCAAATTTTCCAAGTTGCCTTGGTGTTCATAATAAAACAATGACATCCAAAAACTTTAAAGTAGTTGATGGTAGGAACTCTACTAAACCAAGGTTCATAGGGAGTCTTCTTCGAACCCTATTCAAAACATGACATGTTGCACTGACAACTTGTATCCAAAAATATTTTGAAAGATTGAATTGATTCAACATAACTCTTGCCATATTGTCAATAGTTATATTCTTCTGTTCTGCGACACCATTTTGTTATAAGTTCTAGGACAAGATAATTCATGTAAAAAATCGTTTGGATCACAAAATTTTGAAATATGCATTTTCTAATTCGCCTCCATGATCACTTCGAATTTGAGTAATCATAAAGCCTTTTTTCATTTTGAACATTTTTTGTAAAAAGTTACAAACTTAGAAATGCCCATTTTTATTCATAAAAAAATAAGTCCAAGTAAATCTTGAAAAGTCATCAACAGTTAAAAAAGCATATAGCTTACTGCCAAGACTAGCGACTTTGTTATATCCAAATAAGTCCATGTGTAATAGTTGAAGGGGTCTAGAGATACTTACAATGTTTATGGATTTAAAGGAAGATATTGCTACTTTGTTCTTTTCACTATAAATACAGATGATATCATTTTTAAATGTGATTTTTGGCGAGCCTCTTACCGTTTCTTTGACGACAATTTAACAATTGTGCACATATTCGTGTGTCCAAGACGCATGTGCCACAACCAGCTTTCATCCTTGTTAGCATAAAGGCACCTACCTGCATTATTAGTATCATCCAATAGATAAAAAATATAAATATTATCTTCCCTAATACCCTCATAAGCTATCTTACCAGTTAATCTCTCATAGATAGAGGATTTATTTTTCACAAATTAATACCATAACCATTGTCAGCTAGATGACTGATGCTTAATAGGTTATATTTTAATTATATTACTAAACATACATTTTTTACAAGGAAAAAGGGAATGTCAATGTACCATTACCGTATTTTTAGTTATTGCCGAACGAGACATATCCTTCTATCTTCATCGATACCATTGCAAATAGAGTAGCACACCAGTCATATGTCGTGAGCAACTGCTATCGATGATCCATTTGCTTCTAGCATAAGAGGGTTAGTCCACCTATGTAACCTTTGGTATCCACATCTTTGAGGGTCCTGATATGTTAGTTTTTGGAACTCATAAATATACATTCATATATACTAATCTTTTAATTTTGCACTATCGTGAAATATGTCCTTGTTGACCATAATAGGAAAAAATGTGTTAGTGCTAGGTGTAGTAGTATAGACATGAGTATGTGAAGTGAAGTGTTAGTCGTGCATGGATATCTGTAATAGAAAGTGTGATGTGCATCTTTTTTTTTGCTTGCTTTTTTTGTATAAGGTATGTCATGTATGCCTTTGTGATGTGTCACATACCTTGTGTTAGATCGAGTTGTAGGTTGGACCACCTACTTTTCCAGCCTAGTTTCATACTTCTCATAGTTAGTATACATATCACTATACTAGCCGTGAGCATTTACTCTTTGTGCAGCTAAATTATATTTCTTCTTTTTCGAATCATAAGCTTCATTAAGCTTTGCATACTCTGGCGTAATCTTTTCAATACGGCCGAAGCATACAAAAGCTTAATTTGAGAGAAAAAAATTTCATCTTTGTTAGTAGTGGCACTACAAAAAATAGTCAATTGGCGATGGATGAATCCGTCGCTAAATGAATTTAGCGACGGATTAACGACGGCTTTTCGGCCAAACTGTGCCGTCGGTAAAATTCTCGTCGCTAAAAAAATTGTCGCTAAATAGTCGAAGCTTCTACGAAAATGGAAGAAAAGCGACGGCTGCTTAGCGGCAACTTAGCGACGACTTAGCGACAGAATCCCAACGAACGTATTCGACCACTTAGCGATGGCTTACCGACGCACCCCATCGAAATTAGCGTATCAGAAATTTTCTGATACGCTATAGCGACATCTTAGCGACGAACTTTCCGTCGCCATGCTATCGCTATTCCGTCGCTATCCGTCGAAATTTGCGTATCAAATTTTTTTGATACTCTATAGCGACATCTTAGAGACAGATATGGCCGTCGCCCGGTTGTCGCCACTCCATCACTATCCGTCGCTACATGGATACATGTAAATTTCCAGCAGCTTGGCAACGAATTTTTCGTTGCTACTCTGTCAGTATGCCGTCACTAACTGGATACATGTAAATTTCTAGAAGCTCGGCGACGAATTTGCCGTCGCTTTTCCGTCACTATCCGGCTAACTGGATATATGTAAATTTCCAGAAGCTTAGCGACTGATAATCCATCGCTTGTTCGTTGTCGAGCGTCACTATTCGTCAGAAGTCCGTCGCTAACTGAATTTTTTTTAAAAATTCTTGAATTCACAGTACCCTATTTACACAATTAATCATTAACAAAATCAACAATCCACAAACAGAAAAAAAAAATATTCATAATCAACAACCACCAACAATCCACAAACAGAACAAAATATCCACCAACAATCCAAAAATATCCATCAACAATCCACAAACAGAACAATCCACAAAAATTTCATAATCACAACAATCCACAATAACTTAAAATTATCCAAATTATCCATAATCACAACAATCCACAAACAGAACAAAATATCCATAATAAATTAAAATTATCCAAATTTTGATACATTACAAATACAAAAAAACTAGAAAAGATCGACTGGATCGTCTGATAGTGCCTACTGCACTTTATGAAGATACGCCTGAACGATGTGAGCCGACAGACCATCAAATATCTTCTGTGGAACTCGGCGTAGATCTGCCGACGACATCAGGTCAAGAAGAGCAATCAGATGAAGCCGATAGAAAAGCGGCAACAGCATCAAAAGAAACACGTCCGACGAAAGAAGGACCAACACATCCGAAGGACCGGGAGCAGAAGGACCCGAAGTAGAAGAACCCGGGTATTGCGATGCCATTCGGGTCATCTCCTGTAACACCCAGTTTTCCAAATGAGGATAATTTTAAATTTTATAATTATAATCATTTAATTATGATATTTAAATCATATTGTAATTTTTAGTGAATTTTAATTATTTAAAACTATTTAAAATGTTGAATGGTGATTTTGATGGTTAACTAGTGTAACCCTATAATTGCTAAGCCCGGAGACTAATATGACCATGGGAGCCTAGTCACGTTATTAGAATTTCAAATTACCAATTTTTAGCCTAGGGGTATTTTGGTCATTTTAATTTTGTGAATTTGTAATTTATATTAATTAAATATTATGCTAATCTTTTAGTTAAGCCTTAACATAGAAGTTTAACCTAACCTAGGTTAGTCTTGAGGTTAGAATCATGGTTAGAACATTCCTACTAAGTGCCAAGGTTAGTAATATCTAGATATTATTATGGTAGGATATTTTCCTTAGGATATTTGTGTAAAAGAAAGCCTTGAACCAATAGGAAGGCTTGGAATTGGGTACAAGCCCTAGCCACTCATCTACACCTAAACCTAAACCAAATTCATCTAGTGGCTAGCCATACAAGCCCCCCTCCTATAAGTGTCCCACTTAAAACCATTGCCTCTTTTTAAAAACCTAGAAGAACCCTACTTTGTCTTCCCTAAACTTCTCCTAATTAATCCAAATTGAGCCCAAATTGAGTCAAATCAATTGCATCATCTCCAACATTAGAGGATACTTGTGGGTGCTTGCTAGCGAGGTTTGAGGACGTTTGAACTGTAGCAAATCGAGGAAGACGTCAAGTCGAGGCTCTTTACATTGAGTTTGAACACTCAATAGGTAAAACCCTACAAACCCTAATAAATTCTTGATTTCTTCCCATAGATGCATTCATTTAGGGTCCCCCTAGGTGTAGCCCAAGTTTGGTAGGAATTCGTTCCATTTTGTGTCCGTATCGGACACGTATCGATGTATTTAAATGCATGTTCGATGAAATGTCACATAGAAATGGATTTTAGTAAATTTAAAAATAAATTACATGGTTGTGTAGCCCTACATATGGGGATTTCAAAACTATAACTCTGAGCATGATTGGACACGTGTTCGTGTCCAAATTTGGACATAAACCTCACCACGATGCCCCGTACCCATGCCCTGCTACCACCCACTGTTTTCTCACTGCACACCACTTTGACACGTGCAAACTGGCACGAGGGTGGGGGCAGACACTGTCAGGACCCCCTAAAATTTAACGACACCTCGTGTCGTATCGAACACGAAACACGAGCTGCATGGTTTAACACTACACAGTGCACTGATTTTTTGACTCCCTACACGCAGTTCGTGTCACGCGAGACACGACCCTGACTCGATACGGACACCTAGACTCCTAGCCCTAGTCCCCCTCTACCCTAGACATGAGCACATGTGTCACGTGTCGTGTGTCACACGCACGAGTCTGTGACACGCGTGTACGAGGCACCGTACTGTGCCCGTGCTCTCCCTTGCTGCTCGGGTGTCCTAGCGGACACGATACTGATTCATATGGCTCAAAATTTAATGGAGACGTGGGGGCAATGTCTGAGAACATGCCCCCAAAGTTTCATCGGGTTTCATAAAGTAGGTTGTGAGAAATCATACGCGCACGGGTTTTTCACCACGCTGTACACACTGTTGAAATACGTTCTGATACGTGACTCAAACTCAGACATGACACGACCCCGAACGACTCAGGCACCTAGACACATACCCTGACACCCCTCCTAACTACTGACACGAGCGTGAGGCTCTAGGGTGGACACACGAGCCCCTAGATGGGTCGACACATGTGTACGAGGATTGGTATTACTGTTTACTGATACTTAACTTTTTGGTCTGTTTTGGACATTTCGTGTCCTATTTTTTGGACACAATAGGACACGTGGACATGCCTAGTATGTTCCTAACTCTGTACACATGTTTTTACTATATTTATTTCAATTTTGTTTGGTTTAAATGGTGTTTCAAATTCGGGTTTGAGTTAGAGTTCAATTTCACTATTTATATATATTTCATAGTTTTTTTTGAGAAATGGGATTGATGTTCAGTAGAAGATTGAGGTTGGGATCGATTTTCAGGTTGATGATACATGTATGAGTTATTCTTTAGTTTCAGTATGCTGAATTGAGTGGGTATCTGATATAGATATCGAGTTTAACATCTGAAATTGAGTTGATGTATGGGTTAGATATCATCTCAGGTTTTCCTGAGATGACCTTACTAACTATCAGTTAGGTCCTGGGTTAATGGTGAGCTGGAGTTTGTATTGAGTTCATATATGTTGAGTGTGACTGAGATGTTAATGATAACTGGAAACTGGAATTAAATGAAACCTGAAAATCCCAGTGACTAGTTAACCTGAGATTAGGATTTGGGTTGAAACATGTTGATTCACTGTTTAAACTGATAATTGAATAATGAAAACTAAAACCTGAGAATGGGGTTGTATGAGACTGAAAACTGGGTTTATATACATGTAAACTGAGACACACATATCACTCGTGCATACATACACACACTCATGTGATTCACTATGTCCAAACCCACACACTTGCCCCTTCACTCTTATACACACACACACTTATATATATCCCCTTCTCTTATATATATATACATGAATGTAATGTATGAAATGTGTGTACACAAGTACGTAATGAATATGATGTAATATAAATTTGCATGAATGTGATACATGTATGTAAGAATCCATGTATGTAAAGTATGTTTGTAATGTGTATGCATATATGAATATATGTATGTAATATAATGTATGCAATGTATATGCAAGCATGTAGGTAATACAAATATGTATGAGATGATGAGGCATAATGTATGCAATGTAGGTAAGGTATAGATGCAAGTATGTATATATGCAATGTGTTGATTCTATGTAGACATGTAATGAAATGCAATGTAACTATAGTGTAAGTGGTGATGCAATGTAGGATACAATGTATATAGGCATGTATGAATGGACATGTATGCAAGTATGTATGTACCTATATATGTATCTATAGATGGCATAGGCCTTGAAAGTATATATGGCTTACATTATAGACTTATTGTTTAGACTTGTGAATGACCAACCCTAACTAGTTGACCAAGATAGCCTTGTTGATTGACCTAGTTTGACTAGATATTGACTTGGGTTGACCCAGAGTTGACCAAGTTTGACTTGACCTAGATTAACCTAGAAATCATGTAGATTGCATCGTAAACTTTATTACCTTATTTTAAACACATTATAACCCATATTGCTCTATTTAGGACATTGTGACTCCGGGGCAGACATCTGATATTATATTACTTTTTCAGAGTGTCAGACGAGTACATTCTCTGATAGTTCTTTCATTTACTTGTCAATTACTGTACTTCAGTTCTAGTTAGTTCTATTTGATTCTTGTTACAAACACGTATTGTTATTACTGAATCCATGTATACGATATACATACTTACTCATCTTGTCTCTATTATTCGAATCACTATTCGAACTATTCAAACCACCTATTCGCATTTTCATGTGCTGGTTGGACTTGTATTCGTCATATGTATTGGATTATGGATTCATTTGTATTAGATTGGGCGAGAAATACTGATTAGACATGTAGACATATCCCCCTATTCGAATCACCCCTCTGTGAATGATATTCGAACGATAGCCATCCCTCACCTGATCAGTGTGGTGTGCTGTATTACCTACAGTCGTTTACATGTCGATCTCGGTATTTTAAAACACACTTGGAGAATTTATTCGAATCATTGTTAGATCTTCATATGAATCATTATTCGTATCACCTTATTCGAATCACCTTATTAAAAATGATTAGAATCACATTCGACTCATCTTGTATTAGACTCACATTGGGATTACACTCGACTTACATTGTACTGTCTGGACTTATATCATGTTACTCTAGTTCAGCTAGATCTTGTTTTACTGTCTTTCTTGCCATATTTCTCCTCTTGTTTAGTTACTATACTTTCCTTGTACCTTAACTGTTTCTCTACATCATTACTCGTATAAACTGCCATGTTCATCAATACAACTGTCTATAACTGCTTTATAGTTCTTTGTTATTTACTTGGGATTTCTTGATGAATTGTACTCGTTCCTGTCCTGACTGGACCTGTTGAAAATATACAGATGATTGCCCTGAGGACATTTGCCCTAATTGCCTTGGAGCAGGAGATGGCTTAGCTACCTTTGGCCCCGACACTCAGGAGTGATCGGAAGACTAGCTAGTATACTTGGTTTAGTTTTCATGTTTTAGAACTTGAATTGTAATAACTTGAGATATGTTTATTTGAGTTTGTTTGAGATATTATTATTTAGTATTGATTTGTTGTTATTTAGTCTTTAGTTATAAACTTCTGTGTTATCATATCGTGCTTAGACTGTGATTAGATTTCATTATATCTATACTTGTCCTCCATTCAGAGTTGAGATTTGACAAGTACATTATATAATTGCGTGAGTTGTTGATTAGATAGTAACCTAGGACAGCGTTCTACCGCCGATACTGTGGCGTAGCCTGGACGTACCCACTTTTTGATCCCCTACACTGGATACGGGTCGTGACATCTCCTTCCGCATGGACGTCACCACCGAGGTTAGAGTCCTAAGCTGTGTCCTCACATCCTCGTCGAGCTGAGTCGTGAGAGCAGGAGACGACGGCGGCGGTGGAAGTCTCGAAGACGTCTGCGGTGACGCTATGGATCCGGCGCCGTAGACGCGCCCGCCTTTCCCTATTCCACCAGTGGCTTATACGAACAAGTCATCCAAGTAAGCAGTCATGGAAGGGAATGCTTGGGCGACGTCGATTCGCCGATACCCTCGGCAGGAGTGGGCTCAATCGTGCTAACGGCCGCACGATACTTAGCCAATTCAATGAATGTGTTTAGTTTACTATGAGTCTTCCTAAGTTATAGTCTAAATACTAAGGCCTCACACTATTGTCACAAAAATTATAAGCTAAACTACTTACAATTTTAAAACATAAATCTTATCAACTTAAATACTTACATGAGTCTGCTCGGCCTTTCGTCGATGAAGCTACCGGTCTTCTTCCTCTTGTGCGTACTCTCGAATACATCACCCAAGGTGACCGCATGGGGATCTTTTCCTTCTTTGCCACCTTTGTCGCCTGTGTACGAAACATTTCTTTGCCGCCTTTGTTGCCTTCGTACGAAACATTCATAGAATAAAGTTTTTTTCGATATCAAGTAATTAAAAAATAAAGTTTTTTCAATATCTCACCAGATCTCCAAGCATCGCTGCGTGGGGCCTTGATTCCCCTGTATGCAGACCCGCTGCATGTCGATTACCTTCGCCTTCGCCGATTTATTCTTGAACTCAGGCGTATTCATCTTTTTAAGCATCTGCTCATAGAAGTCCTCCCGGAGCCAAACCTTCCTTCCGCTGCGGATGTCATCCTTCGCATCCTGCAGCTTCTTCCCGACGGCTTTTTTGTAGGTCTTGATGATCGCCTTCTCGCGATGGGGGGGCTACCAGAACGTTAACTGACATGCAAATTCCAATATCAAGTAATTAAGAAAATAGTGGATTAAAGAATAATTAATAATTAAGTAATCAAAAGATATATACATACGCTCATCTGGTCGAGCCAGAAGTACCGCGACTCCGGGGGCACCTCACTAAAATTGAGGTAGGGGCCATAGAAGTTTTGCCTAATAATGAGCCCTGGCTCCCCGGTAGCATCCAACGAAAAAAAACCTACAACGAAACAACGACTAGATTATTTACTTGAATAAATGAAATAAATTAAAAAGTAACTTACAAAATACAAAATTTACTTACAGTTCACCCGTGGGCCATTGTTCCCGTCTGAACTCCCCTGTCGATCTCTGTGGTGGCGTCGGAGGATCCATGGGTCCGTGAATGTACTAGCTAGTAACCGGATGGAACTGAATCTGTAGATACTCTGGGGCCCACCGTGCAGTAACTGGAGGATCCGCTGGCAGAACGAACGATGGGTCGTCATCTGGCATCCTCCCGAAGCCAATGGATGGCGATACCCCTGGGGTAGATCGAGGGTGGGATGAGGAGGTCTTCAGGGTACTGTCCGGGTCGGGCTCGGTATATGGGGTCAAATCCCGATAAGGCGACCACGACCACCACGATCGCCGCGACTGCCAGTGGCCATAACATGTAAATAGACACATAAACATAATTAACAATATGTAAGTATAAATAAATAAAAACTAAACTAAAATATACTACCAGCAGTACGAGAAGTGCTGATGCGACCAACAAGAAGACTAGGAGTGCCATCTGCAAAAAAAACCATACAATAAGTAGATGAATCGAATGACAAAAGCATGAAATGAAATAAGATTGTAGAAGTATAAACTGAATTAACTAAGCTGCAATAATTTACTAAGTTAGTTGTAAGTGTTTTTAGGAGGTAATAAATTCACTAAGTTAGTTGTAAGTGTTTTTATGAGGTAAAAGTAAATTTACTAAGTTAGTTGGAAGTGTTTTTATATACCGATATATTTTTAATCTAATCATCGTCTTCGTCTTCGTCTTCGTCTTCGTCCTCGTCCTCGTCCTCGGCCTCGTCCTCGTCTTCGTCCTTATCCATATCCTCATCCTCATCCTCGACTTCATCTATAACCTCATCCTCATCCTCATCCTCATCAAGTTCTTCTTCTTCTTTTCTTGTTCTTCTTCCTCACCTCCATTTTTATCAATAATATCTTCAACATCCAGGGTATCCGACTGTTGTCCCAAGTATTGGGGCTTTTCAACCTAGTCCTCTTGGTATGCTAGGTCTCTAACGTTGAATATATTTTTAGCTTTAATCTTACATAATGCCTACCAGTCAAATCGATCTCTACGACGCCTTGGGTAGCTTGTATAGTAGACTTGAACAGCCTGACTTGCTATCTTAAACGTGTCAGACCCTCTATATCTCCTGCGATGATTTATATCGACGATTCCAAATTGTTTATCGATTCTTCATCCGATATTTGATTTCGCATCAAACCACTCATATTGAATAACACAATATGCAAATGATATGGGGCAGGATATTATAAATCTATAATCCCGAAGTACTCCATAATAGTTAAAGTCTGGCTCGTCATCATCGATGGTGCCTCTAATTCGAACCCCAGAATCCTTTGTACTGATGCCGTCATTTAGAAATTCGGCATTTATAGCATTCTGAGTTGCCTTAAACTTGAAGCCGTTAACGACATAGCCTGGCCAAGCCTTTGCTTGCTTAATCGGTCCCAATGCCAAATAACGAAGGCTCTCATTTTTTAGGGTTGTTTCATGTAATAAAACCAGTAAACACATATTGATAATTTAAATATTTTAGTTGCATATATTTTAATGGTTGCCGTATAACATATTATCTTAGTTACTTGCGTATTTACGAAACCATGACGGAAGTTACAGTCAACCTCTCTTTGAAGTCCCTTGTCAGTAATATCAGGTCTCCTTATTTGACTTCATCTCTAAATACACTGATAGATAGAATAATAATGAGTCAGTATATTTCTTCACAAAATTAGAGATTATAACGAGTGTAAGTGTAGTCACTTACTTCTCCAAATCTCTCACTTCTTGTATGTCACAATTTAACAAGACATATGGCAAGCTGCTTCAAACTCATCGTCAGTCAACCACCTTTATTACTAGCCCCAATAGGCTTGCCCCTTACATTGAATATGCCTCCATCCTCAACATCTTCATCATTCCTTGGAGGTCTATTTCAATTTGTCGGGTCATGAGTATCGAAATAATAGAGCAAAAGTTTGATACCTCCTCGATAAGATATGCTTCGTATATCGAAGCCTCTATATGAGCCTTGTTGCAAACTTTCTTCTTTAGATGGTGTAGGTTCCTAGAGAGACAAATTATCTTAAATTAACAATGAATTGTAAAATCTACTTAATTTATATCGATGTTTGTTTACCTTTCAAATGGGTACATCCATCGATAATGAACAGATGCATCGACACGGGCTTCGTATGGTAGATGAATCGGTAGATGCTCCATGCTGTCGAAGAAGTTCGATGGAAATATTTTCTCCAGCTTGCAAATTGTTAAGACAATCTTCTCCTCAAGTTCAACCATATGTTGCACCCACAGCTTAGTTGAACAAATGTCCCTGAAGAATGTAAATAGCTCGGCCAACGGAACCCATACAACAGAAGGCAACAACTCTCTCAAAGCAATGGGTGTTTGCCATTAAAATCTTTTGATTGTAAATTTAATGACAAACAGAACAGTGTTACAATGTAGGAATTAGACGTAGTCCTAGAAGTACACTTTTATTTATCTGGGTCCCTTGTGCCGATGGAGCGAGTGGTAATACGTTAACTCCGTTGACGATCTGACGATGGTTCTCGATTCTCTGAAGGTCTAAGTTGCTCTGGGTGCTGGAGCTTGCGGAGAGAAAGAAGACATTGAGTGTCTATATCTGCCTCTCTGTATATGTATGTCGGTAGTTGTGCGATGTGTGTGGAAGAAGGAAATGATCCCTCTATTTATAGTCTTACAGGCTGGCTGCTCATGCGCGCATATGCAGGATGTGCCTGTACGCGGGCAAGCCACATGGTGGTTACTGATAGAGGCGCATGGGCGATGCGCTCTCATTGAGGAGTTAAACCCTTCCTATTGCCTTTGTGGGCTGCAGCCGAGCTGACAGTAGCAATGGAAAAGATCTTTCAGTTGCTGAGATCTTGGGTGATTAGCACCCCTTCATAGGCTGAATCAAGTCAAAGAATGCGTGTCGTAGGTCCATGGCTCGAATATCTTGGATTTGGTGGGGAGTGATCTAGATGTGAGCCTGGAATTGGGCGCATGAGGAGACTTTGGCTTGTAACCTTTAGGAGTCACGAACCAGTCAGGGCGCATGGCTTTTGAGGCGCATGCCGGGCTTCAGTAGTGACTTTACATCTGTCTTTAGGGATCAGAGAAAAGTCTGAGGCGCATGGCTTTTGAGGCGCATGCAGAGATTTGGACGCATGGTTGCGAAGGCGCATACGAGATGGTTGGGCGGCCACGTAGCTTGTAACCGCCGGAGGGGAGCAATGATGCTGACGTCGGCGACGCTTCGTCTTCTGAAAAAGCTGTCAACTGTTCAGTCCTCGGGGGACGTACTGCCAACTCTGTCAGACTTCGGCATTTAATGTTCTTGACAGATGATGGATTGTTGAGTGGGCGCATCGATCGGCGTTCCACTAGCCATATGGGGATGCATGAGGCGCATCCTCGTATGGTACTTGTGCTGATGGGCGCATCAGTATGATGCGCGGTCTGGCCGGCGCATCCTTTTGCATGATACGTCTTTATGGGCCCGACTGTTACGTTCTTCGAGTGCTTTAAATAGCCGTTCTTGACTTGGCTGAATTCGAAGCGTCAGGTTCATCACCATTTAATGCAAATTTATTGCACAGGATTCGGAGAGCCAGCCACTTGGCGCATGCGTTTGATTTGCCCGGCCTATAAATAGTGGCATGGAGAGAGTTTGCTTCTCGTTTTCTCACGTCCTCCCGAAATGAACTTGTTTGCTCGAGCACATTCTGTTAACGAGATGCTCCCGAGGGTGAAGATGCGACACGTTGTTTTCATTGATGCACTTGAAGGTGACTGTTACATCCAAAAGTCGAGTCGAGGGCTTCTGAGGTAGACGGAAGGTGCCTGTTGCATCCAAAGATCGGGATGCTCGAGCCCCGTCTCCGTTATGCTGGAAGAGCCGCAGATTGGAATTGCGGTGCTCCGATCATCTGCCTTGGGGTTTGGGATAGCTCCTCCTCCCGCTAGAGTGGGTGTTGCCCATTCTGGTTGGGTCGAAAGCTGCTCCTTTAGCCGTGTTTCGATTGCGGTCTTCTTTGGTCTTTGGAGGCTCTTTCGAAGCTAGAGGGTTAATTGCCACCCTCGTTCTGCTCAATAAATGCTTCATTAGTCGAAGCATTTGATGGCGCATATGCTGACACTTTATGATACGCCTGACTGGGACGCTGAAGGGCGACACATAACTGAGCTGCTGGAGGGATGCACATAACTGAGCCGCTGAAGGGATGCACATAACTGAGGATGCACATAACTGAGCTGCTGAAGGGATGCGCCTGGCTGAGAACGCATGGCGAGATGCGCCTGTTTGCGAGCGCATGGTGGTTGCTGCGCCTAGCTGTAGACTTAGGGTCTTTTCTTTGTAGAAATTCTCCTTTGTATAGCTCTTTTTTAGACATATAACAGACTTTTATATGAATAAAAATCTCTTTTAATGTTTATTCTTTTGCTTTGCTGTGCCAAGTACTTCATCTGAGCTCCCTGACGCATGTAGTGTTTGGCGCATAGGATTTCTGGTCCTGAAATTCCATACTTCTATAAGACCCCCTTCAAAGTTTTCAAAACTTTTTGTCAAGTTTTGGAATACTTTGAATAAGAAGCATGGTGGCATCTTCTACGGGGCGCATGATTATTCGGGCGCATGATTACTCCGCGCATCAGTGATGGGGCGCATGCTCCTCTCAGTTAATGTAAATGATAACGCTTCGATAACCAAGAAGATTTATGATGATCTTTTTGGATTTATTTGCAGTTATCCCCTCACAGAACCCGAGGCGGCGGCTGAGGTCACACTTCATCGGTTCACGCGTGCGACTGAGCCTATAAATAGGCATGAGAGGGAGAGAGAGAGAGAGAGAGAGTTCTTCCTCTCTTTGCTTTCTTTTTTAGAGTTCTTTTTTTGAAAAACCCTAACTTTTCTTTCAAGAAATGGCTCCCAAGACTCCTCGTGGCGGTGCTGGCAAGGGAAAGAAGCCTACGGAGTTCGTCGAGGAGGACGTTCCTGTCACCATTGTGACTCCAGCCGACGTTCGGCCTGCGGTGACGGGTAGGTGTCATCTTTCAATCTTTTTAGACGAGTTTAGAGCACATGGCTGAGTGTTGTGCCCTAACTCTTTGCCGCCGACGCACATGGACTTCTATCCTGATGATGTGCCGATGCTATTCCGTCGACGCGTATGGGTTTAGGCCCTGATTATGCGCCAAGGTTTTACTGCTAATGCGTATGGGTTTACACCCTGATGATGTGCCGAAGCTTCACTGCTAACACGCATGGGTTTAGACCCTGATGATGCGCCGAAGCTCCAATGCTGACGCGCATGGGTTTAAACCCTGATGATGTGCCAGGCTACAATGCTGACGCGTATGGGTTTAAACCCTGATGATGTGCCAGGCTGCTTGACACACTTTGTCTTCTTAAAGCTTCTTGCCTGACTTTTTGTTTTTGATGTGTCAGTGTCGATGACTATCCCTTTGCTGAATAAGTCCTTCTGGATGCTTCTCTTTGTTAAATGGGAGTTGATTTCGACGAGGAAGTTATTAACCCTGCAAAAGCTGCTATCCTACTGAATTAGCCTTCCGAGATAATGCTGCAAATCCAGAATCAGTCGCTTGTTTTCCTCCAGAGTATGATGGAGAGCGGCAAGCTGGAATCTGCTGAGTCCGAGGATGTGACCTTCTTGAAATCTGCCTTTCTGTTCGGTGACCGACTGATCTCCACCGAGGCGAAGATAGTGAAGATCAAAGAAGACTGGTTCTTCTCTGCGAAGGGGATGGTTCTGTACATGCGACAACTTGAACGCCAATTGTCGCTGACGGCGTTCTACCGTTTAGCTTCCAAGAGAAGGATGTCATGGGAACTTACTCCTTCTCAAGGAGGGGCAGTGGGGGGTACTCTTTCGATGGACGTTACTTCGAATCAAAGGGATACCTTGGCCGCCTCGCGAGCCGGTCCCTCATTCAGTTGCCGAACTTTGCGTCCTGGGAGCCTTTATAATGAGGTCCCTAATGACACCTTTGCCTTTAGTGCTTCACCTTTGCAAATCGGATGCTAACATCGAAGGTTATGTATCCGAAAGGTGGCTTTAGGGTTGAAGGTTGGTGTCACCACGTGCTGAAGTGGGACGAGTTGACCCTTTGGGTGTTATCGAAGTTCAAGGCTGAGCTTAAAGAGATTGGGCTACGGCCGCTATCCGTGCCACACAGGCCGACGTGGATCTCAATAAGCATATGTTTCTTGCGCTCTTAGAAATATTCAATACCCAGACTGGCACTTTTTTTACTCCAGTGGGGAGTTGGGACTGGCCCTCCATGAGATGTACGAAGTGTCCAAGCTTCCCTGGGGCTCGGAACCGTACGAGGAATATTTTCCCTCAAACGAAGAGATCGTCGTTCTGGAAAGGAAGGACCCGGAGATAATGGCTGTTTTCAAAGAGGTGGCGAGCATCATTATCTGATGCAACGGAAGAACAAAGGCAAGTCTCAGCCTCATGTAACTGCTTGGAGGGATTACGTCTTCAAGCAGGATTTGTCGGACTCGTCAAAGATCCGGTTTACGACTCCGCAGGGGTTGAAACCCGCGGAAGTAACTTCCGAAATGAGCCAACTAGATGAGAGGCCCCCCCGTTCAAATGAGAGTGGCGAAGATGCGTACAGCTGTTTCTGGCACTGTGTGCACCGGATGTCATCCAAGGCAGTATTGACTGCATACTTGATGATATGGCTCCGGGATTGTGTGTTCTCGGGCGGATCTGGCTCTGTGGAGAGGGTAAACCGAAATCTCATTTTGCCAGCAGTGAAATTGGTTTTTGGTCGCCGTTTGGCTCTCCTCCCACGATGGTGTGTAACCTGTTGCGGGGCTTGAGGACTTTTGCTGATGATGTTATCCATGGGAGAGGTAGGAACGACAACTTTCCGGGCCGAGCTACCATTCCATTATCTGATGGGATGGTTGATTCTGCATCACCCGAACGTGATGAGTCCAGGTCCTGAAGAGGATCACGTTGAAGGCGACGCCTTTATCCGCCGCTTCTACAAGAGGAAGTGGTTGCATACCGGCGTCCCTGTCTGCAGGAGAGTCTTGTCTTATCTTCAGGGGTGAGAGATCGTCAAGGTCAGTCCCATCTTCAAAGATTTCGAGGCTGACCAAGATTTGGAGGACTCTGGTAGGATGCGATCACTCTGCCGAAATAGGGATTTCGTTGGTTGCAGAGTATTCGGCCTTCCCACTTGGTCTACCACAACCAAAATAAGTGTTATTTGGAGCCATATCTGCCAAGCCGGTTTGCTCGACAGTTTGGTTACACCCAGTTAATGTTACGGAACCCCAGCAGCAGTCTGGGTTTTGCTGGGAGTTTACTGGATGGAGCCCGGGGTTGGCAATATTACAATGCCGGGTGCACTGGTGTTCGTTTTAATACGCCAGTTCGCAACCCTCGGCCACAGATCTTGTATTCGGCCGTTAAGCTGTATTGTACCTAAATACTGCCTCCTGATTATGATAGGGAGACCAATTTCATCATTGAACTCAGCTAGAGGCTACGAAGAACATATTGGTGGCGGCTTGGTCATATCGTCCACCAGAGTTGGCGATATCGGGCTGCTGCTGTAGCATCAACGGGAGGTATTCGGAAGATCCCCCTGCTGGGAAGAGGCGGGCTGACGCAGAAGCCGATTTTTTTGTACCAAAAAGGCTGAGAAAAATGACGACTCCAAAGGCTACAGGAGTGCCGCCTGTAACGCCAATGGAATCAGTTCATGTTGAGGTAAAAACATTTTCCATAATCTGGCTCCTTCTGTCATTTTTGTGATATATGCTTTCCTTTTGTAGGAATCGTTGAAGAAGAAGACCCGGGCTTCGAAACCGGGCGTCAGTAAACCGAAGGAGGTGGCAAGCTCTTCTGATGAGCGCATTCCTCCGATTGTAATGTCTCCCGTGGGGGAGAATCCTGACAATGTCGTTCCGACGGAGATTTTAGTATCTCCAGATTATGTTGGAAGGGAAGCTGAGGTTGAAGCAGTTCCCGGATGGTACAAGCCGCCGTGGGGGCCTTGGACGTTGAGGGTCCAGCGGACATGGGGCTTCCAGATGAGGAAGTGGAGTGGAGTTCGTCGTCTTCAGATGACGTTCCTCCAAGATACGTGAGTCTGTTGCGGGGGCAACAGACGTGATTGAAATAGAGGAGAGGGTTGATTCCCCTCCTTGTCATGATGAGGGGAGGCCGACGGTAGCGTTGCCGAGTCCTACCCCAGGCTCAACAGCGAAGGCTGAGGTGGCTCCCGACCGGGAGGCAGCGACAGATTCTATCCCTATAGAGGGATTTGACGGTGAAAATGAGACTCGTTCGCCGATCCTGACTCCAAAGGAGTCGAGTCATGAGACAAGTGCTGATCTCACTGCTCTATCGGGGGAATGTCCGTACGGCCTGCTGATAATGTGTTGGGGACGGATGAGGTAGCCGCTATCGTCGGTGGTCCCTCGAGCTTGAGAAGGGTAAGGGTTTTCTAGAACCCTCTGTTGCTCCTTCTACTTGGGGTACGATATCGATGCCTCTCTCGGCTCCTTCTGTTCTTTTGGCTCCTTGGGCTAATAGTCAAGTCCCTGTTGAGGAAGAGTCCGTTGATGCCGAGGTTTCAGCCTCGCAGATTGACGTTGGCGGGCCTTCTTCCGGTCCGCTGTCTACAGCAGCTCCTCCAACTCCTGCTATGACCGCAGGTGCTGGCGGATACAGATGAGTATGTGAAGTTTATTATTGAGGCGGTATATAAGTTGCTGCAGAGAGGCGTATCGACAGTGATGGATACCAATGGGAGTTTTGCGACGGCAAAAACCCTGGCACTCCCTCACATCAGTCTGATACGTTCCCACCAGGGCCATGATCATATAGCCGAGATTCTGGAGGCCTCGGTGGCCGAGCTGGACCAGCTACTTTCGAGTTTCAGTGTATCCAGCGAAATGATCTCTCCGTCCTAATACGCAGAAAAGGAGAAGTTGATCGCTGAGACTGAGTCCTCTTATCAGGCCACCGTGGGTGTCTGGGAACGCGAGGTAGCTAAACTGAGGCTGCGGTAGAGTTTATCTCAGTCCACGCAGGAGAAGGTGGAGTTGCGAGTTGCGTTGGACACTAGTATAGCGGAGGTTGATGCCAAGATTTGCCTCCTTGATGACCAGCGGGACCAACTTTTATTAGATGCTGAGCGAGTCCAGGCTGAACATGTAGCATCGAAGGAGGAAGCAGCTTTCACCCTGCCGGGCTCTTACCCTGGCTCAGCAGCGGCAACAGTTGGACGAGAAGCATGAGGATGACATTTCTCCTGAGGCCATAGAAACGATGCGTCAAGAAGCCGAACGCTGGGTCCTGGCGACCGTAGAGACTCGGGCGACAGACTTGAGGCGTCGGATTGAAGAGCTTTCGGCCAACCCCGGGGATGTTTAGGGATTATACTCTCTTTTTTTTGTAATTTGCAACTCTTGCTGGGGTGTAATCCTTTACTTTTGAATAATGAATACAGAGTTTTTGGTGGTGCGTTCATTTTTGCTGTCATGAACTTGATTATTTGTGTGGACCTATTATCTTTTGCGCACCTTGGTTTTTAGGTACAGATAATAAGTTCGAGAGAACCGACATGTTTGCTCAGAGGTGATGTGGACGTGACAAATATGTGATTCCAATGATAGAATCTTCCTACTCAGAGGTGTTATGGACGTGGTAGGAATGACTCTGGGGGATACGCGAACTACTCAGAGGTAATGTGGACGTGGAAGTTCTGCGATAAAAGTACGGTAACGCAGGGGTTGTTGTATGGATGTTTACTCAGAGGTAATGTGGTCGTGGTAAACATGGTAGGGTAGCGTAGTCTTACGGAGTGTAAGATCCCGCTTTGTAGGGGAACAACTCAGAGGTAATGTGGACGTGGTTGTTCTTCTGCTGGAGAATGCCACGAACAGCTGGGTTCCAGAAGCGTAAGGAATTGTATGTGAGCCCCGATGATTGGGTCCACAGACTCCTTGTTGGGTGGAGATGGAAGTACATGTATGAAAGATGTCAAGAGTAGTACTTCTTTAGGAACTTGCTGTTGATGGACATCATGAACAAGTCCCTATTGGGTTTGGCGAGGCGGTAAGCACCGTTTGAGTATAACGTCTCTATGATGAAAGATCCCTCCACTTGGGCTCGAACTTTCTGGTGTCTTGTGAGTCAACACCATCGGCCTCCTGACTGCCAGAACCAGGTCGCCTACTTGGAAAGTCTCTGCTTGACCTTCTTGTTGAAAGCCTGTGATATACGGACTTGATAGAGTTCGATGCGTTGTTGAACTAGGAGACGTTTTTCGTCAAGTGCCTCCAATTCTCGCAGATGGCGACATTGATTTCTTCTTCTGTGAGTTGATTTGTGATTGCTACACGGAGTGAGGGTATCTGGATCTCGAGAGGCAGTACCACTTCGTTCTCGTAGACCAGGAAGAATGGTGTGTTGCCCGTCGGGGTCCGTACTGTTGTGCGGTAGGCCCAAAGGCATTTGCCGAGCTTTTCGTCCCAGTCGCGTTTGTTGGATGACACGACCTTTTTGAGTAGCTTGACGATAGTCTTGTTAAACGCCTCGGCCAATCCGTTTGCTGCCGGATTGTAGGCGGTTGATGCCACGTTCTGAATGTGATTTTTGTTACAGAATTGCTGAAAACATGGCTAATGAACTGTGGACCGTTGTCATGGATAATCCTACGGGGTACCCCAAAACGGTATATGACATGATGCTTGAAGAAGCTGATCACCCTAGAGCTTTTCACTTCCGCCAGTGGGACTGCTTTCGCCCATTTGGAGAAGTAGTCAGTGATAGCCAGGATGAAGCGGTGTCCCCTCGATGAAGGAGGGGTGATAGGTCCTACAATGTCCATTCCTCAAGCTTCGAAGGGCCAAGAGGCGACCGTAGGATGTAGTGGTTCCGACGTGTATGGATGAAGTCGGCATGGAGTTGGCAAGCATGGCACTTCTTAGCATAGTCGACAGCGTCGCCTGCCATGGTTGGCCAATAGTAGTCCATGCGTCGCAGTCGATCCTGCAACCTAGGCCCAGGTTGATGAGCCCCGTAAGTTCCGTCATGAGCTTCTCGAAGGGCTTCGGCTGCTTCTTCGTTGGATAAACATCGAAGGAGAAGTCCATCGTAGGAATGTCGGTACAGCATTTTAGTAGCTGTATCATAATAAACCGAAGGGAACGCCTTCTGACTGAGACGGCTTCTTTCGGGTCTTCTGGGAGAATTCCATAGACAACGAAGTTGATGAACGGGAACCTCCAGTCTCGGACATTAACACCGGCACTTGTCGTCATGGTATAGGCCATTTGTGAGCATAGGTTGTTTTTAGGACAGACCAAGTCTCGTCCTACTACCGTGACGTAGTGTTGAGTTCTGGGGGGGCTGCCAATGAAGCTGCGAGGCCAGCCAGAGCGTCAGCCTCCAGGTTTTGTAACCGAGGTACGTGTTCTATGAAGAACTTGTGAAGGTTGAAATAATATTCAATGCAGCTTTATGGACCAGATCTTCATGGCGAACTTCGTACTGCCCTCGGATTTGATTTACGACGAGTTTTGAGTCGCCGTAAGCTTCCAGATGATCCATCCACAGCTGTTGCACCAGCTGGAGTCCCATGATGAGAGCATTGTACTCGGCAACATTGTTGGAGCACGGCTTCGAAAGGGAGTAAGCACGCTAGATGACCAGCTAATCGGTGGAGACTAAGACTACCCCCACTCCGGTGATGATTTGGCCTTTGGGGCCTACTCTTGAAGCGCCATCAAAAACACCCGCCATACGGAGTTTTCTTCGGTGACGTTTGATTCTTGGACCTCATACGGGATGTCTTCATTGAGTTTGGAGGACTCCGGAATGGGGTACGCGGTTAAAAAGTCGGCTAGAGCTTGACCCTTGACGGCTTTTTGTGGAACGAATACCGTGTTGTACGGCATCAACATGATTGCCCATGTAGCTAGTCGGGAGTTCAATGATCCTGGCTTCGTCATGAGAACCCTGAGTGGATTGACTCGGGAGATGACATGAATTGTCTTGCCCGAAACATAATGGCGAGTCTTCTGGATGGCGAACACCAAAGCCAAATACTCCTTTTCAACGGGGTTGTACCGATGTTCAGCCCCGATCATTGTTCTACTAAGGTAGTAGATAGCTTGCTCGTAGCCTGCATCGTTGTCCTGAGCCAACAAAGCGCCGAGGGAATGATCCATGGCACGGACGTTGAGGAGAAATAGTTTGTCTGCGACGGGTGCCACCAGGACTGGAGGGCTTGTCAAGTAAGCTTTGATATCATCGAAAGCTTTCTGGCATTCTTCTGTCCAGACGTAAGAGACTCCCTTCTTCATGAGCTGGGTGAAGGGTTGACATTTTCGAAAAAGTTTGCTATAAACCTTCGAATGTGTGCCAGACTCCCTTGCAGGCCTCGAAGTTCTCGGAGGTTCTTCGGAGGGTCCATGTCAAGGATAGCTTTGGTCTTCTCAGGATCGACATGAATGCCTTTTGCCGTGATAATGAAGCCCAAGAACTTTCCGTTAGAAACCCCTAGGAAGGATTTAGCGGGGTTCATCTTGAGTTGATGCGCTCGCATGAGATCGAAGACTGTCTTGAGGTCTTGTAGGTGATCTCCTTTGAGACGACTCTTGACCGCGATGTCATCAACATAGCATTCGACTGTCTTATGCAGATGTTGATAGAAGATGGTACTCATAGCTTGTTGGTATATAGCACCATCGTTTTTCAAGCCGAAGGGCATCACTGTGTAGCAGAAAACCCCCTTCGGAGTCCTGAATGACGTGTGTTTTGCATCATCGAGGAACATCTTGATCTAGTTGTAGCCCAATACCCGTCCATGAAGGACATGCGTTTGAAGCCACATGTGTTCGATCATCACGTCGGTGATTGGAAGCGGGAACTCGTCCTTCGGGCAAGCAGTGTTGAGATCCCTGAAGTCGATACAGACTCGTATCTTCACATTCTTTTGATGACAGGGACAACGTTGGCCACCCAATCCGGGTGTTTTTCTTCACGAATAAATCTGCTGGTCAGGAGTTTGTCTACTTCCTGATCGATAGCGTTCATGATGTCAGGACGAAAACGTCGTTGTTGTTGCTTTATAGGCTTGGCATCAGGTAAGATGTTAAGCCTATGCATCGCGATCTGGGATCAAGTCCCGGCATATCTTCGTAGCTCCAGACGAAGACATCGATAATTCTTTAGCCAGCTGGATTAAAGATCCCCGATCTTCTCTTTTAGACTTTTGCTGATGAAGATGGGTTGGAAGAAGATCCATCCCCAAGGTCGATCTGCTCGACTTCGTCTTCGGTAGAGGGTTCGCGTAATTCAAAATGAGACTCCCACTGTTCTCCTAGGTGTTGAGCCCAGGGTTCTTCTTCGAAGAATTCTGGCGTTTGGTCTTCGCTTTCATCTTCTTGAGATTGTGCAGATGTCATGTTAGCTGATAGCACTCTCTTGAAGACTGAGCCGATACTGGTATCGGAATCCCAAGTTGATGCTTCGGACGAGTGAGAATGTTCTACTTCTTCTGCCTCGAACTCTCTGGTGTTGACGGCGGCGTGACATAGCCCACCCCCCGTCGAGTTCGATAATAGTAGTCCTACGACTTTCCTTTAGGTGTTGGAAGCCGGAGAGGAAGACGTCGACCCTTGCCGTAGTTCAGGCCCTTGTTGCTTTTTAGGTCGTAACCATCTTTTGGATGAGGTACTTTGCCTTGTCCGCGTACCGATAGACTTGTATTCTGCCGGTATCTGGTTCTTGCTCGAGTGACGGGAGGTCTTGATGACGCTCGACTTTGCCGAAGATGATGGATTCTTCGTCTCGATTCTGCGGTGGGACTACAAAACAGACCCCTTGGGACGGGACTACTCGATTTACATGATGGACTGTCGTTATTTGTATTTGCAACGACCGTAGAGCCTTATCTAATGTATACATGACATTCCAAGTGGAAGACTAGAATAATTAAAAGACACTCTATTTGTTGAAACACGAGATTTTATCCCGGGGGATTACATTGTCCAGAGAGGGTACATCTATATCAGCAGAGATATATTCCCCTAGCTCTTCATCTGTGAGTACTGGGGTTGGATCAGGAGAGTCCACTACAGTTTTGATCTTGGGGTCCAAGAGGACTATTGGGGTGGGCCTTCTCCGGCAGCTTGGATGAGACAGATGATTGCGGCGGTTTGCCCTTAAGACGCACCTTCAGAGGTGCCTCAACTGTGCCTTCGGTAATTGGTGCCATCCCTTGTAGTTTTGCCACAAGGGGAGCCGATGTTTGAGGTAGCTTTCCCTTGAGCCGTATCTCCAAGGGAGCTTCTGTAGTGTTCTACCTGGAGCAGTTGGTGCTTTTCCAGGTAGCTTGATGTTCATGGGTCAACGTCTGAGGCGGCTTTCCTTTGAGTTGGATTCTTAAAGGAGCGTCGGGAATCATCTCTGGCTCCATGTCGGTCTCTGCTGCCGTTTCTGCTTCATCATCAGCATCATTGGCTTCCTCCTCGTCAGATGACTTGTACAAGGTGGAATCAGTGAAGTATGCTTCAACCCCCTTGAAAGGGTCAATGTTTGCGAACTCCGTCCGGATGATGTCATTGGTGGACACGTATTTCATACATTGGTGGAGTGTGGATGGTACCACCATGTACTCATGCAGCCACGGCCGACCCAGTAGGAGATTGTAGTTGACGTCGGCGTCCACGACATAAAGTCACCTCGGTTCTGAGGTTACCGATATAGCACTTCAGCCGTATTTTGCCCAGCAGCTCGCTTTTGCTAGCATTGAAGCCACCGATTATTATGTTGGAAGGCGCCAGTCGGTACATTGGGATCCCCAGTGTTGAGAGCAGCGTCTTCGAATGATAATAGGGAAGACCCCGGATCGATCTGAGTCTGCTTCACCTTGACTGAACCGATATACCCTGTATAATACAGCGGCCTGTTGTGTCGGTTGTGCTTGAGCAGCATGTCTTGTTGGGTGAAGGTTATGTTGGAGATAACTTCATCCGCACAATGACAGTACGCACATGTAGTCGGAGTATCCTCAGGCTGCTTGACCTGACTGATGAAGGACTCAGCATCCTTCAGGGCTTCACAGAGAGCTTCACGAGTGTCCTTGGAAAGGCGAAGAAGCTCAAACAGAGATAGGCGGGCAGGAGAACTGGCAAGTTGTGCCAGTATGTCGAAGTTGTAGGGCTTGGCTAGCCCCGAAGCATTCTCCTTTCGCAGAGGCTTATCGAAACGGTCCTCTACATGCTTCTGCTTATTGGCTGCTGGGGGCTTAGATGGGCCCTCTTTCTGGGCAGCAGGGACGATGCATGAAGGCACCACCTCGACGGCAACTTCATCAGGTTAGGCGTTCTGATGTAACGCGTCTGTACAGGAAGTGCCTCTTCCGCAGAGGAAGAGACCATGCGGCAAGACTTGATCTTCCTGCCCTTAGTTTTGGAGGCAGAGCGTACCTCCGGTTGAGTAACCTCAGAGACGAGATCAGGGTAAACCCAGAAGACCTCTCCCCGAAATGTGGTGAGTGGGATGAGTCCACTCACGTTGTCACGAGTAGGTGGTAAGTTAACAACCTCCATTGCACCTTAGGGATGGGGACGACGCCATCTTATGTTGTGGTTGGCGGCAAGGTGCCAAATTGAAGTGACAGCAGGTTGGCCGAGACCGTTTTCCTCCTCGTAGTCGACGGAGATAACATCCGCATTGATCATACGCTGGATGTAGTTTTTGAGGACGTAGCAGTCCTTAGTTGGATGTCCGACAAACCGATGGTAGTGACAGTACCTCGGATTGTCCACTTTCCCAACCTCGTCGGGACGCTTCAGGTCCGGCAACTTGATCTTGTCACCCTGCTTTAGTATCACGAAGAGTTGCAGGGTGTCTTCATCGTTGGAAGAATAAACCTCCTTTGGCCTTGGTACAAGTGGAGGCTTCTGAGTAGGCGCTGATTCACCTTTTGAGGCATTGACAGTCAATGCATGTTTCCCCTTCGTCTTTCGTCCAGGGTTATTGGCTGCAGGCCGTTTCCCCTTGTCCTCAAAGGCAGGGAAACTAACTCCCAGAAGGCGAGCATTGGATGCCTTCTTTTCTGCTGCTTCGGCTTCGATGATCAAGGAACTCCAGTCGGAAGGAGGAGTAGAGTTGAGCCAGAGTTTGACTGCAGGCAGCATGTTCATGCTGCGGGAGGAGAGGAGTGCATGTTCTGGCATGCCTGGGGGCAGTCTGAAGCAGGCCTGTCGGAAGCGTTCGATGAATACTCGAACTGTTTCCTTCTCTTTTTGGCGTATCTCTATGAGGGACGCCATTGTCATGTCCTTCCCGCCGTCGTAGAAACGGTCGAGGAAGAGACGCGTCAAGTCGTCGAAGGAAGATATAGAGTTATCGGGGAGGCTGCAGTACCAGTCGTATGCCACTCCTTTCAGTGCCCCGACAAATATGCTGGTGAGTAGTGCATCCTCCTTCCGGAGATGTCCCGTTTGGGACTGGAAGTAAGTCGGATAGCGACGCGGAGAGTCCTTCCCATCGTACGGCATCAATGTTTGTGGTTTATACTTAGAAGGATAAACCACTTTGTTCCATTCGAGGGGATAAGGTTGGGGGATGCCCATCTTTTGGCGTTCCTCTTGTCTATTCTTGGACTCAAAGTGCTCGCGCAAGTCCCTGATTATCTCCACCACGTCTTCCGTGGAGCTGGAGTCGGGAAAGTGGTACAGTCTGGAGTTGAGCATTTGATGGCTCCAACGTTCGAGGTGCTTCGCGGCGATCCGTATCCAAGGATACCCGTTGAAGGGGTACACTTGATTCTCCATTGGCCCTTGGGTCAGGACCGGTAGAAGGTGCCCTGGCCAAAGCTGACCGTATCTCAAACACTGCTTGAGTCAGTATTTGCATAGAGGCAGAGAGGGTTTTGAGTCCTCCCTCCAGGGTATCCCGCGCTGGACGAGGTCTGTTGGCGGCGCATCAGGCTCGGTATCACCCCCAGTCATGTATACTGTCATGCCACGGCTAGAGTCGATGGATCAGTTGAGGCTTCACTCTCGGCCTCGCTCTCTTGTAGAGGAGTTGCCTCTCCTGAAGCTTCGTCCTGGCTACCCCCAACTATGTTTTGGAGGACACCCTCATCTTTGGGAGAAGTATCCGCAAGGGCCTGATTACCTCCAGTTCTGCCTTGGAGGACTTCTTCGTCTTCGAGTCGCAGATCCACAGGGGCTAGACTACCCCCAGCTATATCCAGGAGGTTGACTTCCACCCCAGCTGTGCTCTGGAGGACATCTTCATCTTCAGAAAGAGGATCAACAAGGGCTTGACTACCCCCAGCTTCCTCCAAGATCATCTTTCTCCCCGAGTGCCTTCAAACACTCCGGAGGATGGGACAGTTGTCTTGGTTTTCCTCGGCTGGCTCTTGGACGAGGACGAGGAATTGCCAGTCGCCTTTCGGACTGACGAGAAGTTAGAGATTATGTTTCATGAAGCAACCTTTAGTTCTGGCTCCTCTTTTATTGACACCTTCTTCCCAAGGTGACGTCGGAGGGGTGTTGATGATTGCAGCCGCTGGAACACCAACTGTCTTGGTGGAACTGCTGCCTTGCAACAGTAGTTGATGGTGACTACAGCACAAGTGTGCCCTGTGAGGGGCACATTGTGCTTGTTAATCGACTCTCCTGATCGGCATTTGTGAGTGATCACGTTACGCAGATCGTTGGAGGAGAGTGCCACCTTCGCACTCCCATCAGGCGCATGGCAAGGCCAAGCGCATGGGTGGTTAAGTGAATGCTGCGCCCCCTGATCCAACACCAAATAGGCGCTCAGATCAGTAGTGGGGGAACAACATTTACAGTGACTTGAACGAACCTCAGACGCACAACCAGTGGAGGCGCGGGAGTTCAAGACCACGGGTTTGCCTTGCTCGACTTGGTTGCGAACGCAACAGATGCACCCAAGTGAGACAAGGACTTGGAAGGTCGACTCATTTTCGGTACAGAAGCACCCGAGTCGACCTTATACAGCTTACCATCAGCAGCGCGCATGATTGTGAGCACATGCTTCTGGTTTGCTGCCGGCATAGTACGTTTGAGGCACATGGCCCGTGCTGCCTTGGACTTCTTCGTACTAGCCCGCTGGGGCGCATAGTACTCAGAATCCAAATTTTCCTCGCCACTATAGCGAGTGAGTCTGTCAAAGACAGAGACCTTCTGTGGCGCATCAGAGGTGATACGCAGGGCATTAGCTGCACCCCTGCTCCGTCGACGCATCTTCCTCGCCTGAGAGGGAGATGGCTGGGGGATGTGGTCAGCCGTACGTTTTCCCGAGAGATGCGCTGCACCGGTGGGCGCATCTTGGTTGCTGAGGACATCAGCGGGAAAAGAAGGCTGCATTGGCGCATCCCCTTCAGTGGTGGTGCCGGAGGCGTCGACCTTGCGCACCCAGACTTGGCGAGTCTTCTTCGGCATCGGCAGCCGCTTCGAAGGACTCACACTGCCTTCAGAGATGAACTCCTCATACGCCTGTAGATTGAAGCGTACGACCAGCGTCTTGTGGGAGGAGCCCACCTTCACGTCATCGGATTATGACACAGCTTTCTCGATGGAGGAGAAAGAGGTCCCCAGCAGAGTCACTAGCTTGTTTGCCATTAAAATCTTTTGATTGTAAATTTCAATTACAAACAGAACAGTGTTACAATGTAGGACTTAGACGTAGTCCTAGGAGTACACTTTTGTTTATCTGGGTACCTTGTGTCGATGGAGCGAGTGGTAATGCGTTGACTCCGTTGACGATCTGACGACGGTTCTCAGTTCTCTGAAGGTCTAAGTTGCTCTGGGTGCTGGAGCTTACAGAGAGGAAGAAGACGTTGAGTGTCTGTATCTGCCTCTCTGTATATGTATGTCGGTGGTTGTGCGATGTGTGTGGAAGAAGGAAATGATCCCTCTATTTATAGTCTTGTAGGCTGGCTGCTCATGCGCGCATATACAGGATGCGCCTGTACGCGGGGACGCCACGTGGTGGTTGCTGATGGAGGCGCATGGGCGATGCGCTCTTATTGAGGAGTTGAATCCTTCCTATTGCCTTTGTGGAATGCGGCCGAGCTGACACGTAGCAATGGAGAAGATCTTTCAGTTGCTGAGATCTTGGGTGATTAGCACCCCTTCATAGGCTGAATCAAGTCAAAGGACGCGTGTCATAGGTCCATGGCTCGAAGATCTCAGATTTGGTGGGGAGTGATCTGATAGGATGCGCCTGGGATTGGGCGCATGAGGAGACTTTGGCTCGTAACCTTTAGGAGACACGAACCAGTCGGGGCGCATGGCTTTTGAGGCGCATGCGGGGCTTCAGTAGTAACTTTACTTCTGTCTTTAGGGATCAGAGAAAAGTCTGAGGCGCATGGCTTTTGAGGCGCATGTAGAGATTTGGGCACGTGGCTGCGAAGAAGCATGCGAGATGTTTGGGCGGCCACGTGGCTTGTAACCGCCGGAGGGGAGCAATGATGATGCTGACGTCGGCGACGCTTCGTCTTCTGAAATAGCTGTCAACTGTTCAGTCCTCGGGGGACGTACTGCCAACTCTGTCAGACTTCGGCATTTAATATTCTTGACAGGTGATGGGCTTTTGAGTGGGCGCATCGATCGGCGTTCCACTGGGCGCATGGGGACGCATGGGGCACATCCTCGTATGGCGCTTGGTGCTGATGGGCGCATCAGTATGATGTGCGGTCTGGCCGGCGCATCCTTTTGCATGATACATTTTTATGGGCCCGACTATTACGTTCTTCGAGTGCTTTAAATAGCCTTCTTGACTTGGCTGAATTCGAAGCATCAGGTTCATCACCATTTAATAAAATTCATTGCACGGGATTCGGAGAGCCAGCCACTTGGCGCATGGGTTTGATTTGCCCGGCCTATAAATAGTGGCATGGAGAGAGTTTGCTTCTCGTTCTCTCAGTCCTCCCGAAATGAACTTGTTTGCTCGAGCACATTCTGTTGACGAGATGCTCCCGAGGGTGAAGATGCGACGTGTTGTTTTCATTGATGCACTTGAAGGTGACTGTTACATCCAAAAGTCGAGTCGAGGGCTTCTGAGGTAGGCGAAGGTGCCTGTTGCATCCAAAGATCGGGATGCTCGAGCCCCATCTCTGTTATGCTGGAAGAGCCACAGATCGGAATTGCGGTGCTCCGATCATCTTCCTTGGGGTTTGGGAGAGCTCCTCCTCCGCTAGAGTGGGTGTTGCCCATTCTGGTTGGGTCGAAAGTTGCTCCTTTAGCCGTGTTTCGATTGCGGTCTTCCTTAGTCTTTCGAGGCTCTTTTGAAGCTAGAGGGTTGATTGCCACCCTCGTTCTACTCAATAAATGCTTCATTAGTCGAAGCATTTGATGGCGCATATGCTGACACTTCATGATGTGCATGACTGGGACGCTGAAGGGCGACACATAACTGAGCTGCTGAAGGGATGCACATAACTGAGCCACTGAAGGGATGCACATAACTGAGGATGCACATAACTGAGCTGCTGAAGGGATGCGCCTGGCTGAGAATGCATGGCGAGATGTGCCTGTTTACGAGCGCATGGTGGTTGCTGCGCCTAGCTGTAGACTTAGGGTCTTTTCTTTGTAGAAATTCTCCTTTGTATAGCTCTTTTTTAGACATATAATACTTTTATATGAATAAAAATCCTCTTTTAATGTCTATTCTTTTGCTTTGCTATGCCAAGTACTTCATCTGAGCTCCCTGGCACATGTAGTGTTTGGCGCATAGGATTTCTGGTCCTAAATTCCATGCTTCTACAACAGAAGGCAAACAACTCTCTCACAGCAATGGCAGTAATCTTTCCATAAATACGTGGCAGTCGTGACTCTTCATTCCCATTAGCTTACGTTTATTGAGATCAACGCATCGAGACAAATTCAACACATAGCCATCGAAAAATCTTAAAGTAGATATCCACTTACAGATTATTAATCTATCTTTCTTGCTCAATGTGTATTGCGCTATCGGCTTAGTTGTCCACTAGCTCCCCTTTGTATCAAGTTTAGTTGAGGACGCTTACATATCTCGGCTATGTCTTGTCTTGCTTTTGGATTGTCCTTTGTCTTTTCTTTAATATCCATAACGATATTGAATACGAACACATTTTTTTCAATATGCATGACATCAAGATTATACCTTATAAGATTATCTCTCCAATAAGGCAAGTCCCTGAAGATACTCTGCTTGGTCCAGTTATGGTTGTGTCCGAACCCCTCGACACGATTGTTCGATATTGGATCTTCCATTATGGTAGGCAAATCCTTTACATCTTCCCAAATATCGTATCCCAACAATCTGGCATGCGGATGAAAATTCTTGCTTTCCAGCTCTGAACGCGTCCTTGTTCTTTCTCCAAGGATGAGTCACGGACAGAAATTGATGGTGACAATCAAAGAAAGAAGTTTTTCCTCCATGCTTAAGGCAGAACGCCTTACTCTTTTCCATGCATATCGGACAAGATATAGTGTCGTGTACTTCATCCCGACATCATTCCATATGCTAGAAAAATATTAATTATCCATATCAGTGAAGCTCTCATCTAAAAGTCACTTTCCTAGAAATATTATAGGTCATGACGTCGATCTCCCACTATTTCAACTCATCCACCAACGGCTGTAAATATATATCGATGTTCTTCGTCGAATTTTTGGGACCAGATATGATAGCTGTCAAGAACATATAAGGAGTCTTCATACACATCCATGGTGGCAGATTGCAAGGGGTGAGAATGACCGGCCAACGGAGTATTGAGATCCTGACTGCCCGAAAGGGGCAAAGCCATCAGAACATAGCGCCAAACGTACATTTCTAGGCTCTGCAGTAAAATCTGGATGACACAAATCAAAATGCTTCCACGCCTCTCCATCCGAAGGATGTGATAATTCTCCATCATCCTTTGTGCGTTCCTCGCTGTGCCACGTCATGTGATCTGATGTATTCAGAGACATACATCCTCTGCAAGCGCTTCGTGATCGACAAGTAATGCATATACTTGTACGGACGTCGTTTTCTAGTTGACTTTCCTTTTCTCCGAACTGGCTTGTAACGATCCATATTACAGAAACTACATCTTTCTATGTCCTTGTTCTTCTTGTAGTACAACATGTATTCGTTATGACAACAATCTATCTTCTCGTACCCCAGTCCCAGCTGTCGGACCATTATTTTTGACATGTAGAAATTTTTTGGAAGCTCTTTCGATTCCTTCGGTAACACCTCCTTGATTAGTTGTGTGATCCGATCAAAGCAATCTTGCGGTAAGTTAAAATCAGACTTTATGTTCAACAACCGCATCGTCACTGACAGTACGAAATGAGTTTCACAACTAGGATATAAAGGAGTATCTGCATCCTTAAACATATCATAGAACTCCTTTACCGCGGGATTAGGATCCTCCGGATCAAATTAGGCCCCACCATCATACACCATCTCTCGTGCAAGGTTCTGCAGTCTCCATAATCAACAGAGCCTACGTCGTCTTCGATGACAAAATCCATTGCAGCTTCCTCATGAAAAGCAGAAGTAGCAACGTCCGCAACAAACACAGCCTGCCTTTTCGCATATAGTTCACCTTGCGATGACCACAGTCCATAATCACGTACGAAACTCTTACGGGTCAAATGATCTGTCATAGTAACCACTTCTTCGTAACATCTATTGCGACAATTACCACATGGACACTTGGTTTTGTTACCGTCCATGTAATGAGCTTTGCTCATGGCATACTTAAGAAATACTTACACGCCTGCCATGAAATTGTCACTCACACCAATTCTGCTCTCGTTTTACCGCTTGTACATCCATGTACGATCAATAAAGTAATGATCCATCGTATATTGGATGTGAAAATCTGTATCGTAAGACAAAGTAAACAGAATTGCAATTAAGAATATATAGTCCGATACGACCCCCCTATACTTCGTCACTCTACTTCCCTGCTTCTCATTCGACTCCCTCAGCCTCCTATTCCGCATCATATGATATCCACCTCAACCAAAGCTTAGAGACGTGTAAAATATTATTATTAACCAAGGTTCATAGTATCGGTATCGGAATCGGTATCACCATGAATCTCATGGCTTCCTCTACCAGAACATAATGTAAAACCAAACGTGAAGCATAGCTTCATATTCAAAACATTAGAAGTAAAAAAATTTGATTGGTGGTAGTGTCACTCCCACTTTTTCTAATTAGGGTATTTTAGTCATTGTGTAATTTGAATTTTTTTATTTTATAAATTAAATTGATTGGTGTGTAGCTTTGATTGGTATTTTTGGTAGTGGCAAATGGTTTAACCGTGGTCAACCTTGATTAGAAGACTAACCATGTGATTAGAATCATTTTTAGCTAATTAGATTTTAAATTAGAGCAATTGTCCATATTAGGAAACAATTAAATTATTTTTTGGCTATTTTACATGTAGCTTTTTAGCCTTTTTGTCAATGGGCTTTTAAATCAACTTGAGGAGTGTTTGGCCCATGACCAAACCCTAACCCTAATCCCCATGTAGTGGCTGGCCAAACACAGCAACTGTAGAAGCATGAAAAATATTGCTTTTAGTCCCACATCAGAAAGGAGAAGAAGAAAGGGCTCACTCCATTCTATAAATAGAGCCCCCTTGCCTCATTTGAAAAGGGTACCAACTTTCCTTCCCTCCTTCCAACTTGGACTCTTCTACTACGCACCTTCGGGTGCTAAGTCGAAGAAGTCTAGGGCAGTGCAGGCTCAATAAGCCCAATCAACTGGCCAAGTTGCGATTGTCAGCAGGCCCCGTTGACTGTTACACGGGCTCCTGACGAAAAGTTGTACAGAACCACCTGCATCCAGTCCCAGGGCTAATGGATAGGGTGGGTCTTCAAAGTCTCCCTCTAAAGATCCAGAGCAAGCGCTTTTACTAGCCACGGATCAGGGATCAAACATGATGCCTAGGCACCCGTACGCTCGGGACACCCGAGTCCACAAGTTCGGTACAAAGGTAGATCAGCTTGCTACCGACCTGCGTGAGGTGATCACTCACAAACGTAAGGTGGCAGCATTGGCATGCAATGAGTCCCTCCCGGGACGTCATTGCACTCGAGTCATTATCAACTGCTGCTACCACAAGACAGTGGCTTCACTATCAAGGCAGTCTGTGTTCTAGCGACTGCGACCTACTGCGCCTTTCCAACATCATCTCGGAAACATGATGCCAATTGAAGATGTTGTAACATCCTGCTCTCAACTAGATGCATTACTCAGATGTCTCAGTTAGGCGTACGTCCCAGTCAAGCGCATCACAATCTTCTGAAGGAGTCTACCGTCAAATCTTCTTCGAATAAGGAGATCAGTCAAGAGGGAGACAAACGAAACTCTCTCAAATCGTGGCATTCGGCACAACACCTTCTCCTAGGGCGCCCATACCCATCCAGCCAAAATATCCTTCGTACGGCTTGCCATGAAATATTTCTCATGCGGCTCAGTCATGAGATGGCATCATGCAGCTCGGTCAGAAGGCATTCCTCATGCGGCTCGGTCATAGACATTTTTCATGCGGCTCGGTCATGAGACGTCCTTCATGCGTTCGGTCATGCGGCTCGTCATACGCTCGGTCATGCGCTCGGTCATGAGACGTCCTTCATGCCGCTCGGTTATGCGGCTCGGTCATGAGACATTCCTTTATACGGCTCGATCATGAGATATTCTTTCATGCGGCTCAGCCATGAGATATTCCTCACGCGGCTCGACCAGGAGATATCCTTCATGCGCTTGCCACAAAAGATTAGTTGATGCATGTGACAAATTGACCAGGTCTCAACTGTCAACGAAAAATCACAAAATCCTAACAAATCCCTAGCTATCAGTCACAGACCGAGTCTCGAGGCATAATTACGGCCATGTGGCTTGGGGATTTGCCACATGGTCATCAATGCGCTCAAAAATCCTTCATCCCGAAGTTACTATAAATAGCAGGGTGCCACACCCCTGCAAGATGGTTGGCGATCCAAAGTTGGCAACCTTCAAGAGAAAAAAAATATCTTCACGAGCTAGAGACTGTATCAGATAGTCCACGGAGTAAGGCAGAGTTGATATCACTTTCCCGAGCCTCCACCATCACCCCCAGAATCAAAACTAAAATTGTACTTAGATTATTTCCTAGGCTTTCTTTCTAGGCTCTTCTTTGTACAAGTGAGTTTGCAATCATTCCAGTGTTCTGTAATACCTGTTATTGATTTTTATACAAACACGACGGCGACTCTGCTGGAACATCCTTCTCTTTCGATGAAAGTTGGTGATGCAATCTGACGCGTCCATGCTCGGCTCCACACAGCAGATGCTTGTGGTCCGCTTCGACCAACAGGCCTTCGAAGAATTGCTCTCTGAAGGGAGCGCCAGTCCGTCTCAAAAACGAGCTAACCCGAAGAGGACTCGCAAGGCGTCGGTGCACAAATTGTTGCCCCCGATCAAGTTCTTGAAGAAGCTCCTTCTGCAGCCCAAGACGGTAACCAGAACTCTCTGTGGCTCTGTTTCCGACCGCAGAGGACCCCACTGTCCCCAAATCCAGCAGAGGAAAACTACGATGCCGAGTTTTTGGGGGCACAAGGGAACTCCATGCGGACAAAGAGGAGGCCACAGAGAGGAGATGGGCAGTCTGCCCATGCAACAGCTAACTCTGGCCGAAGGCAGACAACTCATGCGACAACCAACTCTCGCCGCAAGAAGATGATCCATGCGACAGCCAGCTCTAGCCGCAAGAAGATGGGCCATGTGATGACCAATCCTGCCCACAGACAGGACATCTCATGCGGCCCTGTCAGAAGCTCTGCGTTCGACCGCCTCTCACACAGCCTGACGCCATGCGGCCTATTAAAGCGGCAGAATGTATCAGTATGACTCTTTTTACTATGCACCTTTGGACGCTAAGTCAAAAAGGTCTAAGGCAGTGCGGGCTCAATCAGCCCAGTCAACTGTCCAAGTTGCTGACTGTCAGTGGGCCCCGTTAACTGTTACACGGGCTCCTGACGGAAAGTTGTACAGAACCATCCCATCCAGTCCCCCAGGGCTAACGACAGGGTGGTTCTTTAAAGTCTTCCTCTAAAGATCCAGAGCAAGTACTTTTACTAGCCACAGATCAAGGAGCAAACATGATGCCTAAGCACTCGTGTGCTCGAGATCCCCAGTTCGCAAGTTTGGTGCAAAGGCAGAGCAGCTTCCTGCCGGCTAATATGACATAATTACTCACAAGCGAGACGCAGCGTCAGCAAGCAATGAGTCCCTCTCAGGGCGTCCTTGCACTCAAGTCATCATCAACTGCTGCTATAACAAATCAGCAGTGCCTGAAGATCGGTAGTTAGTTTTCCAGCGATGCAGCAGCCAACCTGTCCGACAAGTACAAATTCTAGGGGAGGAAGAGTTTCTTTCGCCTCCTGTAACTCAACTCAAAAAGTTCCTCCTGGCAAGGAGGAAAGAAGACAGGCTCTTCCAGCCCGGCTATCTCGGCCAGTACTGTAAGGAGACCCTCATCTGGGGTTTTCCATCAACCACAGGGTGTGTCTATTTAGGTACTCGATCCAAGAAGAAGCTTTCGGCACCTGGGGGTGCATCTTCAGCCTCCTTGAGAGTAGATGAAGTTGGGGATAGCAGCCCCCTCAATGTATACACAACCCGATGTACCAAAAGCACACACAGGGGGTAGAGATCCTCCAGAACTCTACAACAGAATCAGATTTCCCTGAGGGCCACCACCCTCACCAAGATGATGCGGCTTCCTGCATAGGGGGTAGCACCCCTTTTGAGTCTGACGAAGATGATATTCTGACATTTTGACGATTTCTTACACAAGGGTACTGCACCGAGAGTACCTCCGCCACAATCCCTTCCGCCTCTACCCAAGTGAGAACAGTCTTTATGGCTGACGATGATCATGAAGCGTCTTTCGACCAATGGCTAGAAGTGCTTGAAGCCATGCTCCTGTCCTTAGTCAAGTCGGTGACGAGATCAAAGCTGCCTTACCAGCTCAACCAGCGAGGACGCCTGGACAAACATGCTTGGGACCCGCAGTCAACGCAGACTCCAACACGACACCCCTCCTTTGGGTGATGATCCCGTAGCACCATCTGTTCCTTCAGCTGCAGATGAAGACAAGGAGCTAGGAGGGAAGTCCAGGAGCTCCGAGCGATGTTCAATGCCCGAGACTCCTCTCGGGATCTCAGAATACGACAGCCATATCCCGTCACATGGAGGGACGTACCTTTTCCACCACGGTACAAGCCGTTCCATATCGATTCTTATGATGGGAAGACCTCTGCTAGTCGGTACATGACTTACTTTGAAGTCACCATCACCACTTGCCGCATAATGACGCCATCCTCACGCGATTATTCATCGGAGCATTGGAAGGGATCGCATTCGACTGGTACCGCAATCTCCCCGACAACTGTATCTACTCTTTTGATGGCTTCAAGAACATGTTCCTGGAGAGATTTTATGAAGTAGGGCATGACGTGACAATGTCATCTCTCATGGACGTCGTTCAGGGAGAGAGGGAGCTCACGAGGAACTACATCGAGCGGTTCCGCCAAACCGCAATAAGGTTTCCCCAAGGCAATCCCGAGAGCTCCTTGATTGAAATCTGCCAGAAGAAGCTACTCCCTGCAATTAGCCTCTGGATGGGAGACGATCAGTTCAGAGACTGGACGACCTTCATCATAAGTGCTACCAACACGGAGGCAAAATTGAAGAAAGCTCGCCAGCTGGGATTACACATCCCAGGCGGAGAAGATAAGGGCAGATGTCTGGGTCCACCGCCAGCAACAACAACAGTGGCGCCACCACCAACCGGGACAATAAGGGCAAACAGGCCATGGTCACTGATACGACTCAGAAGCCCGAACAAAAACAGACGGAAGGACAGTGGCCCAAGATCAACTACTCATTTGAAGATAGTCATGTCAGACCTATCTTTGACATGCTCCTGCAAGGGGTAGGATCTAACTCCCTCCACCAAGACGTGAGCCCCGAGCAGCGGAAATGGAGGATCCAAGATACTGCCACTTCCACCGCTATGTCCATCATGCCACTCATGATTGCTTCCAATTAAAGTGGTACATTCAGAGTCTTATCGACTCCAAAGCTCTATCGATAGACTTTGAAGAGGTTACCGTGACAAACATGGTATCTATTCAGTTCGGCATTTCCCTCCGATAAGCACTCCAAACGGGGTCATACCTGTCCTTCGGGCAACGATGGAGGTTACTAATCTTCCACCCGCCCGGAGCCAGACATCTGGATTGGTACCCCTCACCACATCGCGAGAAGAGATCATGTAGGTGCATCCAGACTTGGTGCCCAAAGTTACCCAGGGGGTGTCATCATCTTCCAACAAGAAGAAGGGCAGAAAGTCTAAAGCCTGCCATACAATTTCAGTTAAAGCTGAAGAAGCTGCAGATGTTGTTACCCTCTGGAGCACAAGTCCAGCCCACGGATCGTCCAGCCCAAGATCCTCAGCTAGCGACGTTGCCTCCCTCTGATGTTCCAAGGCCACCTCAGCCTCCACTGGCGACAAATCTAAGACCAAGGAAACCCGCTTAGATAGGCCACTCCGCAATGATGTACCTCAGGGACTGGAGAGACCTTACAACTTTGACATATTAGCACAATTGGCTAATATGCCCGCAAAGTTGTCGCTATACGAGCTCCTAAGGCTCTCCAAGGATCTTCGTGTCGCATTAAGTGAAGCACTCCAGAATGCCGATGCCTACTTAGCTCAGGTCAAGCCTAGACTCGCCAGCAGATCTACAGGACGGCAATAACACAGATGCAATGCCCAACATCATATTTACTCCACAGGACATGTTGATTAAGACCATCTTGCATGATCGCCCCTTGTACTACACTGGGTACATAGGCGACATCAAGGTGGAAATGATGTATATCGACCCGGGATCGTCAATAAGCATCATCCCGAAAAGCCTGCTCTAACTTCTTGGCATCCCTATGCACCGGCTAGCAGCAACCAACACTACCATTAGCGGGTTTAACTCAGGAAGAAGCTATCCCCTAGGGAAGATCCGGTTGAAGTGCCAGATTGGTGACTTGAGGATGGAAGTTACCTGCTACTTCATAGATGCAGACACCTCCTACAACATCCTCCTGGGATGTCCGTGGATACATGACTATATGATCGTGCCATCCACCCTCCACCAGTGCTTCAAGTATGTCGATAGACACGACGTCGTGAGGACCGAATTCATCGACATTGATCCCTTCAAAGGGGTTGAATCTTATTACTCGTCGGAGGATTGTCTATATGACGAATCCAGAAAACATATAACAGACGAGCCGAAAGCCATCACAGGGCCAGAAGAACCCTTAAGAATCCGTCTCCAACCCCGCAAACTAGGCAGGGCCGTACCGCTTATCGCAACCTTACATAAAGGGGTGCTCGATTCTCCTGTCATACCTGCGCAGTCGGAACCAATGGTCATCCGCCTCCCGAGATCCAGTCAAGCCAAAACCTGTCATAGGACCAATGGTGATCCGACTGCCAAAGTCCAATCAAAGGCAACAGGAAGATGCAAGGCCCTCTGTAACACCGATGGTAATCCGATTGCCAAAATCTACTCCAAGGCGACCAGAAGACACAAAGACCCTTGCTGAGCCCATTGTCATACATCTTCCCAAGATGAGTCAGCAGCCAAGTGTTATCCAGCACTCTCAGGCAAGCCAATACCTCAAGCTAAACCCTTGGTGGTCAAGTTGCCCAAGACAGCATCCCAACCTCCGATTATGCAGGGGGTAGCAGAAAGATGCAGAACTCGCAAAGTATCTGGTTGCAAAGGTGGATAGTCCCTCTCCTGATGATGTGACAACCGTCCATACCCAAACCGACTTGCTCTCCATTAAAGATGCCTACTTCCTAGTCCCAGGCAGAAGAGGAGGGGATTACACGATCATCTTTGGCCGAAAAGAAGGTCCTCAACCCTTCATGCCTCAAGAGTTTGATCTCGAACCCGATACTGGAAGACTACCGCTATACCTGTATAGTCCTCAGGCCAAGTATTTCATACGAAAGCAGGGGTACGACATGGACGCTACCCCAGTTCTGAATTACGGCAACGGTCGACGTTTGCCTCTGTAACTGTCAACCCCGTCTGGGAAACTTCGATATTACTATGGCAAGTCCAAATGCAGCCTCGGTTATTTTCACCAGCAACAATGCCCGAGAGCTTCGACGAGGAATACGAGTGGCATTTTCACTCATCCGAATCACCTACAGCATTGGAGATATATTCAGGCAGACATTATTTGTCAATATGGCATCCGTTGACATTGAAGAGAAGACGAGGATCTACTCGAACCTCTTGAATTAGAGCCATGGGTCCAACAATTGGATGCACAATAGGAGAAGCGCTTGCAAGCTCAACAAAGCATTGAGTTCTATCAAGCACGCATCTCTCGAGCCTTCAATAAAAAGTCAAACAGAGAATATTTCAAGTCGGCGATATCGTCTTGGCCATTCGTAGACCAATGGTCATAACTCACAAGACCCCCGACAAATTCTAGCCCAAATGGGAGGGCCCGTTTATCATCGAGACCGTATTCTCCAACGGCGCGTACCGTCTCGCAAAACAAAATGGAGACTTGCTCATGATGCCATCAACGGCAAGTTCCTCAAGAAATTTATGTCTAAAGCGACATCTTCTAACTATCTCTCAGATTGTGAGTCATGTACCCTCTGGTATCGCTGAACTTACACTCTGGTCTCAAATTTCCAGATTATTGAGTTACGTACCCTCTGGTGCCTCTGAACTTACTCTCTGACTACTCTGAATCCTGGTCATATCTATGAACTTCTTGGTCGTATCTTTCTCTCCACCAAGAGTTTTCCTCAAAATCTATTACCCGGACCACCAGTGCGCAGAAGGGTGATAGGTCCACAAAACTTATCCTAATCTATTACTCGTACCATCGGTGCACAAAAAGGGTAATAGGTCCACAAAATTCTCCAACGGGAAAAACAACCATGTCCATATTACCTCTGAGTTATTTTTCGTCCATCACAAACAAATCACCCAATACATAGAACTTCCACGTTGATAACACCTCTGAGTTGTTCTGTGTATCCCCATTTGGCCTACTCCTACCATGTCCTCATTACCTCTGAGTAGGAAGGCTCTATTTTGACCCATACTTACCACATCCTCATTACCTCTGAGTAAATATGTCGATTTTTCCCCACTTATTATCAGTACTCGCATCGCCAGTACACAAAAAGGGTAATAAGTCCACAAAAATCATCCTAATCTATTACTCGCACCATCGGTGCGCCAAAGAGTAATAGGTCCATAAAATATCATTTAAATCTATTTGCTCGCATTTTCAGATGCACAAAAGGGCAATAGGTCCACAAAATTTCCCAAACGGGGAAAACAACCACGTCCATATTACTTCTGAGTTATTTTTCCGTCCATCACAAACAAACCACCCAATATATAGAACTTCCACGTTGATAGCACCTCTGAGTTGTTCTGTGTATCGTCATTAGGCCAACTCCTACTGCGTCCTCATTACCTCAGAGTAGGAAGCTCTACTTTAGACCTATATTTACCACGTCCTCATTATCTTTGAGTAAATATGTTGGTTTTCTTTCCACTTATTATCCGTACTCGCACCGTCAGTACACAAAAAGGATAATAGGTCCACAAATGTCCTCTGTTGACCGTAAATGCTGTATTAGGTCCTCTAGTACGTGCACCCCTTTTCACAATCATATGCTTCTGGAACCCAGTTGTTCTGTGGCATTCATTACCCGTTACGTAGAACTTTTACGTCCATATTACCTCTGAGTTGTTCTATGTATCCTCATTCGAGTTTACTCCTACCATGTCCATATCACTCTGAGTAGGAAAGCTCTACCATCAACCTCATATTTACCACGTTCATATCACCTCTGAGTAAATATGTTGGTTCCCTCTCTCAACTTATTATCTGTACCTAAAACCAAGGTACGCCAAGGATGATAAGTCCACATAAAATCTCCGGTGGAAGTACCCAAGCCCATCACGTCCATATTTCCTCTGTTGGATTTTGTTTCAAATCTATTACCCGCATCGCAGTGCGCAGAAGGGTAATAGGTCCACGAAAGTTATCCTAATCTATTACCCGCACCATCGGTGTATCAAAGAGTAGTAGTTCTACAAAATATCATTCGAATCTATTTGCTCGCATTTTCAGATGCACAAAAGGGCAATAGGTCCACAAAATTCTCCAACAAAAAACAACCACGTCCATATTACCTTTGAGTTGTTTTTTCGTCCATCACAAAACAAACCACCCAATACATAGAACTTCCACGTTGATAGCACCTCTGGTTGTTCTATGCAACCTCATCTGAGCCCACTCCTACCACGTCCTCATTACCTCTGAGTAGGAATGCTCTACTTTAGACCCATATTTACCACGTCCTCATTACCTCTGAGTAAATATGTTGGTTTTCTCTCCATTTATTATCCGTACTCGCATCGCCAGTACACAAAAAGGGTAATAGGTCAACAAATGTCCTCTGTTGACCACAAATGCTGTATTAGGTCCTCTAGTACATGTACCCCTTTTTCACAGTCATATCTTCTGGAACCCAGTTGTTCCGTGGCATTCATTACCCGTTACGTAGAACTTCCACGTTCATATTACCTCTAAGTTGTTCTATGTATCCTCATCTGAGTCCACTCCCACCACGTCCTCATTATACCATCAACCCCATATTTACCATGTTCTCACCAGCTCTGAGTAAATATGATGGTTCCCTCTCTCAACTTATTATCC
>JANAVB010019935.1:0-36489 GCA_029216955.1 Iris pallida
AAAGTTGAAACATACACAAGACAGTCCATAATCAAACAGGTTTTGCCTTCCAAAAGCTGCCAGCCTCTCCCTGTTGTATGCAGCCTTCTTGTCTATCATTGACCTCCGGTTTCTAATGTGTCGTCCATTTTTTCGATCGTTACATTCTTCCATTTCATTCGTTTATTCAAACTTTATTTCCGACAACTAATTCTATATCAGCCATTCTCATTTTACAAATTGTACATTATCTGTTTCCTATTTAGCATTTTAGGCTAAAATATTATTATTTATGATTTCAGTGATAGATATTAGTATTTATAACTTTTGAACCTCTTGCTATTATCCTGTAGAAAATTCTGTCAAGCAGGAAAATATGCTTCAAAATCTAAAAACTCAATAAAATAAAATATAAAAACACTGAATTCTCTCTCTCCTCCCCTCCACTCTCCCCTGTTCCATCTGCTGCCCCATCTACTACCAAGCCACTGTAATGACCCGCGTTGTTAACACACTTAGTGCCTCGAGTTGACTATTATCGTTTCTTCCCTCCTCGTCATCCCAGCCCCAGCCTCCACGTCGACTACCACTAAATATGAGGTTCACATTGTTCAATAAGGAGTTGAAACATACACAAGACAAGGACCCTACGCAAACAGGTTTTGCCTCCCAACATCTGCCAGCCTCTCCCTGTTGTATGCAGCCCTCTTGCCCATCACTGACCCATATCTTGGGGTTCTAATGTGTCATCCCATTTTTCCCAATCATTACATTCGTCTATTCTAACTTTATTTCTTCCTTCAACTAATTCTGTGTCGGTCGTTTTCATTTTACAAATTGTATATTATCTGTTTCCTATTTAGCATTTGAGGCCAAAACATTAGTATTTCTGATTTCCTCATAGATATTAGTATTTGTGATTTTCATCCGTTTAATGGAACTTTTGAACCTCTTACTATTATTGTAATAAGGATAAAATATACTACCCCCCCCCCCCCATCTCTTGCTCCATCTATGAGCAAGTCACTGTAGTAGCCCTTCACCACACTTAGTACCTTTTATCTTCCCTCCTACTCATCCCAGTCCCAGCCTCAACGTCAACTACCACTAAACATGGGGTTCACATTGTTCAATAAATGGTTGAAACATACACAAGACATGGTCCATAGGAAAAACAGGTTTAGCTTCCCAACAAGTACCAACCTCTCCGGATTGTATAAGGCCCTCTGATTGTCTTTCACCAGTATCTCTGGGCTCTAATGTTTCATCACTTATTTTTCAATTATTTCATTTATGAATTCGTTAGTTCAATTTTTTTTTCTGCCCACAACTAACTCTATGTCAGCATTTTCTATTTTACAAATTGTATATATAAGTTCCTCTTTAGCATAGATTCAAATTTTAGAACTAATGATTTGGTTGGTAGATAATGCAATTTTGGGTACTACAACTTTATACCATTTTTGAACCTCTTGCTATTCTTTCAAGCAAAAGATACCTCAGAATAGGAAAATAAATAAAGAAAACCCTCTCTCGACACTGTAGTAGCCAACGTCATCACGCATCTACTGCCTCCTCTCATCCCGTCTCCACCTCCAAATTAACAACCATCAAGTCCTTCCACCTGCACACCATCAGCAAGTCCCTCCTGCTCATCCCGTCCGGATCAATCACTACCATCCATGTTTTCCCTACCCTCTCATACTTCCTAACCAACCTGCTGACTTTGTCCATAGCCTAGAAGAGCCTATCCTGGCTAGTACCATTGATATAGCAAGAGAAAAAGAGCCATCGGGTTTTTCAACTATTATGATTAACATTATGAAATATCATCCCTTTTCACCCTTGGCTTAATGTGTCATAAAGGCGAATGCATTCCCTGTGGCAAATCGTATCATCTTACTCTTCTAGATTATTTATAATCTAGGAGAACTTGGAGGGTGCTCCTTGGGTGCAAGCTTAAACTCCATAACAAGAGGTAGGTCCACCTACCCGCCAACTGGCCAACTAGGTTTTACGATCATAATCTCTCGTGCTCATAGCTACCACACAGACACACGCACGCACACCCCTCAAGTGACTCTAGTGGTCAATGAGGAAAGCTATAAGGCTGAGGGACAACTGGGTGGCGGGCAATTTCAGGATCGAGCGAGCCCCGGTGATGATATATATATATATATATATTATATATATATATATATATATATATATATAGCCTAATTACAAACAAAGTCTGAGAAAAATGCTTCCAAGTTTTTTATTATTATTGACATCTGTTTGGTAGGAAGTCTAACTAAATCCCTTCATAAGCAAACAAGTTACATAAACACCACCTTTAAGAGTGAAGGTGTAACTAGAAAATACCAGGTGTAACTAGAAAACGTTAGGTGTTTGATAAACCACTACAAATATGTACAAGGATTCTTTGGATTTCACTGGAATCCCATTGATCTAATATTGGTACAGATAAATTTTGATTGGTAACAAAACGAAAATATATGTAAAATATTTTTAAGTATCAACACTACATCACGGAAAGAAAACAGATATAGTCATTCATCAGACTCCTGATTCTTGGAATGGTAGGAAGAAGTAAATAACATTTTCCTGCACAGCATGGGCCTTGTCTAGTTTCCCTCCTAATTGTCAACCAATCTTCTGTGCATTAAGGAAGAACTCTTCTCCATAATGAAGACTGCCAGTAGTTGTATCTATCTGTGTGAGGGTTAGTATTGCACGTGTATGTATCCACATATTTGTGCCCATGATCATAACTTAAACTTCTAAAAGCTTATGTCCTATATCCGTATCATTGTGTGACTACATTATGTATTTGTCTCAGAGCAACCTAGCTTATAAAACATGAAGAGAAAAACTTGCATGGTAGAGTCTAGCCTTTTAGTCACTTGTGCAGTCGGCTTTAAAGGCATGCTAATTTCCTTGGTTAAACTTAGATTCCATAATCATAATGGAAAAAGGGACATCATAATGAGAAATACCTATGGATCTAGACAAACAGAATATACTATGTTAAAAAAAAGTATGATGCTTACTAAAAAAACCATTAGTCTCTTAGTAAGCAAATAAGAATAATACCATAGCCAGAAGCCCCATTTCTACCAATGCTCAGGTCTTCATTGAGAGCAAGATGTATCTTTGGATTTCCAGTAAGGTAGCTTTTCATTTGGATGGTTCCATCGATCTCTGAAGTGAGAATATAACCCTGTTCCCATAATATGATGTGATCAAAGAATAGACCAAGAAGAATCACATGCGCACCCACATATACACATAATCAAGAACATGAATTTTCACATTATCATGATAATTGTCGATCACGATGACAGAAATAACACAAGCATCATACGTTAATAAGTTTTCAACATCATAAAGAGGAGATAGATGTGTTTGAAAACTATTATATCTATGTGAGCTTGACCAACTTTGCACTTGCAGGCAAAACACTAGAGCTATAATAGCATCCTCTAATGTTCATTTAGAATAGCTATAAGGATATATGTCACTGATCATATCCTACAACCTAAGTAATGAGTAATCCAACCAATAGTCCGACATGAATACTGTTGAGAGAGAGCCACAACAAGGTGGATTCTTTATTGTTCTTAGCACTAAATTCAAGAGATTGCTCCACATAAAAATCCTCAGTAAGGATATTTTATAAATGCATATTTAATATTGAGATGAAACATAGGCAAATCACTGTTCGGAGTAAGAAAGAGAGCACCCATAAATGCATATTTACCATTGAGCTGAAACATAGGCCAATCATTGTTCACAGCAAGGAACAAGAGCACCCTGATAGAGTTGAGACATTAAAAGAGAGAATGTTCCAAAAATAATCAACACCTTAAGTCTGAGTAAAACCACAGCTAACCAGCTTCATATCGTCGCTAGACCCAAACTAGCAGAGATTTGACAATAAATACTCAATGACAAGAAACAACATCAGTATCAAGAGAAACAAATAGTTGTTAAAAGGGAGCCTAGGTGCAGAGAAGCACCTCGCTTCAGACAAAGCACAACATAAAGGAAACTGGCAAAACTGCCACCAAGAAGGTACCATGGGTGAAGAGGCTGAGGCACCTAAGCCCACACTTTGGGTGAAATGCAGTTACTTGAGCACCTCCCCTGCGATCTTTGGTCTGGACCTCAACGCCGACCCCCACACCCATTCTTCCCCTTAACAACTCTCCGATGAATACACAGTCACCGTTGTTAAGATTAGGTTCTTACTGATGCAAATATCATGTAACATTTTCCATTAAAAAATATATCATGTAATATTGATGTTATATTTGTTTTAAGTAATCGACTTGTGATGACTAGTCACTTGGTGCTTGATTAATGATGATGCTCCTTGTACTTAATGTGTCCATGACTCCACATATTTAGGTTCCATCAAACGCCTATACAACAATGTATCTTACAATACTTGATCAGATAATCAAGCATCAATACATGACACATCTTAATATGAGGACCAATGTAGCTATATTTCTCTCTTCAATAAGTAATCCAGGATTTCGTTGGACCTATTGTTGCTTCATGTCTTTCAAAACTTTCCATATCCTGGATTATCTCATGGAAGAGATAAATATAGCTACACATTTGGATGAGTTGATGATGCTCCTTGTACTTAATGTGTCCATGACAACATATTTAGGTTCCAATCAAACGCCTATACAACAATGTATCTACAATACTTGATCAAATAATCAAGCGCATCAATACATGACACATCTTAATACAAGGACCAATGTAGCTATATTTATCTCTTCCAATAAGATAATCCAAGATTTCGTTAGACCTATCGTTGCTTCATGTCTTTCAAAACTTTCCATTGTTTTCTTGGGTTGCTCAACTCATCCAAATGTTGGTACATTCAAAATTGGTTATCGTGTTTGTAGACCCTATATGAATATGCATGAAGACCCTATATGGATATTCCCTACTGAAAACAATATTCCCAACCATTTTGTAGCATAAATGAGGTTCCAGAGCTACATACAACTGAGATTTGATTTTAAACCAAGTCAACCATCGAAAGCAAAGCAAGCTAGATGAAGAAACTATGTGTCTATGTTGCACGGATACCAATACGACTCAATATAATATGGATCTAGCAACACGGAGACAGCACCTATTTTGGTGAGTCCTAGAATATTTTGGAGCGTGTGTCATGTCCAATACGCGTCCAACAACACCATGCTCTTCTGTGTCAATAACGTAAACATAATAACCAAGCATTTGAAAATGATATAAAGGATTGGCCTTGATAAATATGTATGAGCCATTTTTCTTTAGATTTGGCGGAGAACAATCAAAACCATGCCGAGCTGCTAGTCTCAACATACTATAGACTACTTTAATACAAAAATCATCTTAGTGATATGAACTTGGGCCGAGATTGAATTTGAGACTGTACAGGATCCAATCCATGTGCTGCACTATATGGATTCCGCAAAATCTAAAACAGTTAAACATGAATTGAATTTCCGCAAATTCTACGGAACACTAGGAGAGGCGTCAAGACTGATACCTCTCAAGCAACTTTAAATGAAATAATAATTAACTGTCTTTTTTATGTTACACGAAACAAAGACCATAGTTCTCAATTATCACCTTCATTTTGTCTTTTAACCACATTAAGACTCCATTTTGTAAGTTCAAAATAATATCAGACCTACATACAAGCGAATGGGTATGGAGCTAGTTTCACTTTTGCTGTGTAGACCAGGTTTTGGTGTCTGAGAAAAGATCTAACAATGCAAATCATCTATGTTAACTTATATGTGATACGAATAATCAATGTCAATGTCAATGTCAATGTAATTTCAATTTCTTAATTTATCTCACTGGGAAATGATTTCAATTTATCTCATCTAATTGAAATGGGATAGATCTGGTGTACTAAAATTTCATAAGATAATACAGATCAGAACAATATGTACAAGGAATAAAGCTGGCGGCTGGGTCCAAAAGGCATGAATTGAAAGGGGAGCAATGACAAAGAAGGTCAAAACAATAACATTCAATAACAGCTCATACAACTTAGTGATGATGGATGAAAATATAGATCTAGGGTATCATATATCCCTCCCCTTCGCCCCAACATCACCCCATTAGATGAAAGAAATCTTCCAAGAAAGCCAGACAAAATATACGCATTCATATTTATTTAAACATAAACATTCATATTTATTACTGTACTCACCACAGAAAGAATGTACCAAAAGGTAGCCTATGCAAGGATGCGTACATATCTAACATTGTATGAGTGATAACAGAAAAATCACAAGATTAAATAGAACAAAATAGTTGTTAATTATATGAAAGATGGTAAAGAACATCTAATCCATCAAAGTAACATAGGATTTAGGGAAGCTACCACCCACCACTTACAATATTTTGTAGCTATGGAATGCCAAAACAAACCTTTTCTTAGGTGTTGAATAATGCAAAATATTTGAGGTTTTGATTGTAAACTATTTCAAGAATATCTTATATTAACTGCAAAATATCATTGTTAATTTAAGTTTAAAAGTTTGTTGCTTGTGGGATGTCATTCCTTTTTCACTCATTAGCTTTATGTGTCGTTAAGATAATGCAATTTTTGTATAGCGAATTGAATGGCCTTGCCTCTTTGTCTTTAACTCTTTCTATGGAAACTTGTAGGGTGCTCCTTGGTTGCATCATCCTATACTACATGACCAGAAGGTAAGTCTACATACCTGCCAACTAACCTTCCAGGTTTTGAGGGAAGAGGTGCTCTTGCTTACAGATACCTAGGCTAGGAATTTTCAACATCATAGAGGGTTGATGTCAAGTTGACAACTAGTCGTAAAATTTGTCAATTCTTTATGAGATTTCTCGTGCTCCATAGCCACCCCATTTGAATGGGAGAAGTCTTAGATAACAATAATGTGTTAAAAATGAAACCATCAGTCTCTAACAAACATATAGGTAGATGACAAGTTCTTTGAACTTTGTATGGACAGACAATTTCTCCTTCACAGTGAACCTTGACCTATGTAAAACTTTTTTCAACCACAGAACTGGAAGGATATTTAATCACTGCATGTATGTTCTCTTATAATGGTCTGGGTTTTCAGAAGAGAGGATGTTAATATGACCTTATCATCTATCACAAAGAAAAAGAAGCATACTGAGAAAATGTGGAGAGAAAAAATCAAAAGAAGTGATAAAACAATCAATTCATGATATACTTGTCAAAATTCCAACATACAAAATGATTATTGTATCCCTGCAAATATTTGAATTTTCCAAATCAAACTTACAAGTTACTTCTTTAGTAATTAAAGTAATACAGATTACACCTAGACCACAATTGGAAAAATCATCCATCCAATTTATTAATATCACAAGACTAAAATGACCACTGAATAGACCAATAATATTAACACTTAATTGAACTCGTAAATGTGTGTATAGACACACTCATAGCTCCCATTAATTTGATATATACTGACTTGCATAGAATCAAGATAATCGTAATTCTAAAATAGTTACTACTCAGATTCTGCAGAACATAAATACTCACACTAGAGCTGAATGTGACGCTAATCTTTTCGATGATGTCAACAAAAATTTCCTCCCTCTTCTTACCACCAGGTTCATTGGCTACAACTGATTTGGTGACAGCTGTACCGGGCATCCTCTTGGTATTTTGCTGCAGGAATGCAAACATCAGACTACAACAAGATCTATTAGCGGCCACAAAATTCACATTTTGGCAGCTTATAAACCTTCACATACCAAGAGGATGTAACAGATTGTCTAAACAAGCACATACCATAAACATGGCTGCAGGACCAAGAGGTGGCAAACGTCCTGCATCGACTACATAAGGTTCATTGAAGATGTAAGACTTCAAAACCTCTGTTGATGTTGTTTGTGGATAACCAAAGTCCTGAGAGTAGGGAAACATAAAGATAATAAAGTGATATCACATAAAAGAATAACTGTCAACTGCTAAATACTCTCTGCATGCTTCATACAAGTATAAAAGAATGAGGCTTCATAGTAAGCCTCGACTTATATTGAACAGAAGATTCAAACTGACCCTTGATTTATATTAAACAATATGAAACATTCATGATATCTCAAGTAATCTACATACAGGTATGGAGAAGAAAACAATTAGACTTGAGCAAAAACTGATATACTTCCGTAAGTCGCAACAGAACAGGAGAAGAATTTTCTTTTATTGTAGCACTTAGATTTGGTCCAATTATTAAAACTCAAAAATTGAATAACTGGAGACAACCCCATCTAAAAATAAAAGCAGTAAGGAAGTCGGGCAACGTCATCCACATTGCAAGAAAATGCTCTTAGATAATCATTTAGTGGCCAAGATGCATAATCTAAACTTAACCCTGCATGCACCCTACAATACTAAAACAAACATTCGAGGAGCTAAACCAAAAAATGTTGATTGACAATATGTGGCAACAAAACAGTTATCAGACATGTTTTAGAGCACTCAGCTGTAGAACTCTAAAGCTAAATCTTATTAGTAGCCATGATGCTTTATCCTCCAGTTTAACATATATTATATGTATTAGTAGTTATTTGACATGAAAGTGGGCCTAAGTATGCTAACCACGTTCAGAGGGATATTACCTAATATAGAAACAGTGACTCATTGAGTCTAACTCAACAATCTTGCATATAACATACTTGACATAATGAAATCTTAGGACCGGATTTGGGTAATAACAACTAAATGCACCATCAAGGAACAGACTTGGATAAACTGCCTATATTGAGCACCCATAATTCTCCTTGGTAAGTCTCAACAACAAAGCAATAGCTAAAGATAACAGAAAGCAACAATAAGAATCATGACATATATAGGGACAAAATTTAGAGGACAAGCAATCATGTCCACGTATACTTACAATTACTTCATCGAGCAATTCGTAGACGAGCACAAAATTTTTCCGCAACGAATCTTCATTAAGTACACCAAGGTAATCTTTAGTGACACGTGCAATCCGCTGTAGAAGTTCTAGAACAAGTGATGGAGATGTGTTGACTCTTGTTGTTGCAACAAATAACAATCCAGCAACCTTCACATGAATGTAGTTTACCCCGTCTACATTCTACACAAAAAGATACAGATTATGAGAAATGAAAGATTACGTGTAGGGGTTATAACTCACCTAGTTCTTCTTAAAAGCATATTACAATAATGCATGTGGAACAAGTATTTATAGCATCAGGAAACAGTGGCCCCAACATAGCTTTTCACTTCATTCATTGCTGTTATTATTTTGAATTTAGGAAATCACAATATTCTGAAACCTACTATTGGGGATTATTAGTTTTAGTAGATTTTGAGATGTTGAGTAAACAACAACCTTCATGGGAACAATAAATTACGACGTTTAGCCTATCTCAAAAGAAACACTGAGAAGTTTCCTAAACCGAATGCTAATCATCTCCATAAACATTTGGTTGTCAAATAGTAGCATCTAACATTAACATTTCCAGAAATCAGGTTCAAAACTCAAGTCTCGATATATGGTGGTACCTCCAGAAAGATATTTCCAACAATGCCAGTTGATTATGACGTGTTTTGTTATTGTTTTCATTAATTATGAACAATAATAGAGGTAGTGTCTCCCTCGTGCTCAAATTCGTTTTTGCTTAATTTTGTTATAGCTGCCAACAAATTCCAGTTTTATAGGGGAACTAGTTCTAGCATGTGATTTACATCATAAAGTTTAAATCATTGAAAGCTTAAATTAATAGCGTGCAAGTTATAATTGTACATGTTCAATTATTATAACTATGTCAAGGGATAATTATAAGAATTTATAATATTCTAGATTTAGAATGTAGGAGCACATTTTGTAGAATAGTAAGGCTCATTTGGATCCCCATGATGGTTTTGTCCCAGTCACGGAAGCTATAGCCACAGGAGCTATAGCATGGTTTTGTAGAATAGTAAGGCTCATTCTAGATTTTTTTTTTATTATAAATTTGGGTCCCAAATGCATTTTTGAGCCCCATCTATTGGAGACGCTCTTATGATAATTATGGGATAAGTATAAGACTTTACTATCAGGTAAATTCGGTTAGATTTAATGTGTGTGTGTGTGTGTGTGTTCTTGGTTTGGATTTAGGTTCTGTTTATTAACTCAGTTTTTGCCATCTCTCTCTCACTTTATTTTCAATGAACACAAAAGCATGAGTGGATATTGTGAGGGATGCAGCAAATAATGATGAGCTTGGTCAGAATATAGAGTATCTTATGGTTGTCAGCTTAGAGCAAGAATGACTTAACCAGAAACTGAGATGACCCATTAAAATAGTTGAAAGGCAACTCATATTCTAATCATGGTAGAAAGTAATCGCAGCTCCAAGGTGACCTCCTTTCCTTAGCCTCTTTGCTATCTTATATCCTTTGCAGGAGATATCAGTGTTTTCGCTCTTGTAGGGATAATATCTGCTAGTATATTATCATTTGATTGCATCATCCATGTTTTGTCACAGCCTTGTAATTACGAAAGCTATTTAATGTGGTCATCGATTTCCATTTTGGTCAATGTGACATTGACACTATTTGCACGTAAAACCAAAAGAATGGGATCACCACTCCCTCGTATGAATATTTCAGAATGGTCAGTGTCAAGTTGACTAGTAAGAGGAACATTACATTGTTGGAGAATGCTCCAGTTGACAGAACAGTCAACCCACCTATAAGTTCGACCAATTGTAATGGTTCTGATATGCCTTGAACAAGTTCAACCATATCAGTAGAAGCATAATTCATAATAAAATTAATAAATAGTAATGATCCTCCATCCTAGCTTCAATGGTTGCACTAAATTGCACGCTACCATATCCTTTTGAAACGAAGATGAAGAGAATAACTTAGACACCTTGCATGTAATCTACAAGCATTTGAAATTGTACCAATTATGGAATCGTTTATTTTAACTAACAATACTAACATAGGAATGATAAGACCAGTAAACTAAAACTGAGCATTTCTCCAAAAGATCATCAACTCATCATGAGTACTTAAGAGACGTCCATGACTTCATGTTGTGATCAAGAATAAGTATCAGTATGCAACAAAAGAAATGGCTCAAGAATTGTAGTGGTTAAGATCAACGTCTAACTAGAATGCACTCCTTATCATAATATCAACTTACTTTAAAAAAACTTACTCCATACGAATCAGCTAAATGTAATGGAAACTGTTGCAACTTCAACTAATTGTTGGACCTTACTTGAGCATCATTTTAGTTGCTACTTTTATAGCACAAACTTTTATGCAGAAATATCATAGATCACAATTGCTTTTTGGTACATCTTATTCTAGGAATAGCGTGGAAGATATTAGATGGCACCCTGACAACAATTTCCTGTTACAAGCGTAAAATAAACTTGACCTTTGCAATATCCTGAAGGTAACTTTATCTTTCGCCAGTATAAATTCAGTACATCTCTGGGAGTTGATTGTGTACGATACCATTGGTCCGATTGCAATATATTCAGGAAAAAGAAGACATAAAAGATGCATCCTATTCTAGCTTTCTACAAGCGAATACCTACAAAGACTGGTGGTGCTTCCTCTTCTTCATCCCCTTTCCAGAACTTGACTTTGCGAAAAAATATCTCAGCGCTTCCTTTCGGCACTTCACCACGATCTGCATCATGTAGTCAAAGGCAAAACTATAACCACACAATTTCCCTTCAAATAAATCCAATATTAGCAAAGTCGTCATGCACCCATTGTCCAAATGAAACCAAAGATTAGTTGAATGTGGTTACAAATATTGTTTCAAGATAACCCACACTTACATCAAGGAATGCATAAACAATAACTGAATGCAATAAATAAAATAGGAAAAGGAAAGGGATAAAATTGCATTAAATTATACTCTGAAGATATATACATGTAAAGCTTAAAATAAAGATGGTTTCAGTCTGGTAAGAGTCCCCTCGTCTCCATATTCCTAGAGCAGCAGCTATAGAAACTGTCAAGCTCCTGCTTCCTGCAGCACCTATAAGCATAACTTCATCAACCAATGTTATAGTTACTGGGATTCCTAAAGGTCAACTTCAGCCCTTGGCTGCATCCTGAAAGTAGTCTACGAAGCTGATCTTCAAGATGAGTGCAATTGGCTCTCATAATCGAACTTAGGTCTTGACTCAGGTACGCAAACGTTCATTCCTCCCCACAGCTCTGCTTGTGCCTCTTGTAATGCCAGCACATGTACGATGTACCCAACCCCACAGCCTTAGCTTCCGCATGTTAGTCAAATGTAATTGCAATTCACTTTTAACTGGGCCAATGCACCCTATATAAGGTGCCCAACACGCATCATGAGCACTCATCAACGCACCCTATATTCCAAGAAGAACCATGGGTTGCCTATTAGTTCATGGTTCTTGGTCGCTGTCAGCAACGTCATTCCCCTGTTAGGTCAAACTACTAGATGCTTGTCCTGCCATCGGCCTAAATCGGCAGCAGTACTCCGCACTCCAACAGCTGGTGCCAATGCCACTCTGCGTTCAAATTAGTGGGACCAGTTTGGGCCTGACCGCTCTTTCTCTTATATTGCATCACAGCGATGTTATGAAATATTTGTTTACTGCCTGAAAGCAAGTAGGTTTATCGGTCCGACCACCCCACCCCTCTGAACCGGAAGCTCCTTCCAAATACTGAAAAGATCTACCTTCAGTTTGGATCAAACTTGGCGAGCTACGTAACGGTGATGTTTCCTAAATTGTCCTAATTCTATTGCAGAATTTTGATGAAGAACAATAAACTTGTCCTAAATCTAGTTGAAGGTTATCTACTTAAAAATTCCATAAGAGAGAAATAAAGTGACACCTCCTATGTTTCACGAGTATTACAGGGACTACCCCTATTCCGGAAATAATTACACTGAGCACCCCTCTCCTTTATAGACTTTATAAAACATAGGGGTGGTCAGTGTTATAAGTTTCTCATGGAAATGTAAACTATAGGGGCGGTCCGTGTAATAAGTTTCGTAGTAGGGGTGGTTTCTGTAATAAGTGTAAAACATAGGGTAGTGAACTCAATTTGTCCATTCCATAAAATTGTATGTCAGTACCATGATCTAGAAATCTTCGATGGACAAGACAAGATCGTCGTCGTCCTATGTATCATCGATTGGTCTACCTTTCCTTAATCGTCCTAATTCTTTCGGATCGATCCAAAATTAAGCCGCTCCATCTCAGTGAAGTTGGATCCAAATATATGTCCGATAGTTTTGCTTAATGGTTACTGAAGGAAGATCCAGACAGAAAGGGGAAAGAGAGGGAGAGAGATCTTACAGTCGCGGAAGACGATGTTGTCGCCTCTCTGGGAGAGGACGAAGAACTGAGAGATCATTTTTGTATGGGTTCCCTTGCAATTTGACGATGATGGAAGGAAGGAGGGATCGCTCGCTCGCTCGCCTCGCTGAGATTTAGAAAGGGTGGGGGACTAGAGTACCGCCAACGGAAGTCACCCTTGGTAAGGTCTTTTCACTTGGGGTGCATTTCGGCACACGGGTTTCGGAAAAAGAAAACGGGTTTTGGGACAATTACGCCTCCAAGGAAACGGGTTTCGGAAAAAGAAAACGGGTTTTGGGGCAATTACGCCTCCAAGGCTCCAACCTACACATATGACATAACTTAAAAAACAAAAGACTAAATTACAACTTGATATCCTCAACTATTTCAGTTTTTCAACTTAATATTTCCAACTTTGATAGGTACTAACTTGATACCATAAATTTTTTTTGGACAAAATTGCCCCTCCCATCCACACACTCACAAAAAACGCGCCCCCTTCAGCCAGCGACACCCTGCCCCCACCCTCCCGCGTCCGCGACCACCCCCTCCCCTCCCCCACCCCTACCCCTCGTTGTGCGTCACCGCGAAGCCACCCCGGGTAGCAAGGTCGCTGTAGGGGACATCCGTCGCGCAGGCGGCGGGGCACGCTGCAGGAGGTGGGCGCATGGGCGGGACGCGGCGCGGCGTGGGCCGGCCCGAAGCTGTGCATGGCGGTTGGGTCGCGGGCGGGTGAAACAGCCGGAGGCGGAGGCACGAGGCTGCCGCGTGGGGGGCAGCGTGCGGGGACGGGGGCGTGAGCTTCGCCGGAGGACGCGGGTGCAGGTGAGGGCGACAGTCGCGGAGGGGTAGGGCGGCCAGAGGGGAGGTGCTGCCGGAGAAGGAGGGGGGAGAGGGTGTTGTGGGTTTGGAAGGGAGGGGTATTTTTATTTTTATTTTTTAAATTTTGGGTATCAACATAAAAATTATTATATAGTTGAGGGTATTAAGTTAGCACCTATCAAAGTTGAGGGTATCAAGTTGAACATTTTGGATAGTTGAGGGTATCAAGTTGTAATTTAGCCAAAAAAAAAAAAAAACCTAAACGGTATGGATATCTTTCAAAGTTGGACCCAACCATCTGGTTCTAGCTCAAAAGGTTGGAAAGGTGTCGAAACTATAAACTCATATTTTAGCAGAATTTTGTTAACATGTGTCCAAGAAACATATATTAACATATTGATAAATATATTTTATATGAATATTTTTATCAGCATATTTATCAATGCATATTTTTCAATAGTTATAATTGGTTTCATCAAATATAATAGGTCTATTTGTGGGGTGTATCTCACTACGGTTGGAGTTAAAACTATGAGTGGTTGCCACGTGATCCACTTGGGAGTATAATCCAAAAACAAGAGCACTGGCTCTGAAACCAATTATAGGAACCTTAGAGGGGGGTAAATAGGATATTTAAAACTTGGCAGCATAGTAAGCAATAATAATGGAAAGATTAGTACAAGAAATTAAATGCTCGATGTATTCTGGTATCCTTCTCGAAGGCAATCCAGTCTCAGAACTCACTTATGTTTTAATCCACTATTTGAACAATAGTATACAACCAAAACTTTGATCTAAAGGCTCGTCAACTTCTTACACTTGAGTTCTGATCTGAATACTCGACAACTTCTTCTTTGAAAAAAGGGATTTAGATTCAAAATACTAGAAAGATAACAAATATGAATACTCTAACACACTTTGTAGATGGCAATTGAATGCTTGGCAGAGTTAATGTGGTTCAGCCTTTGGTACATAGTTGGAAGATTTAAAGATTAAAGGATTGAATGAATTAAGGAGGAGTAAGTTATTTAAATACAAAGGCAAAAGGAAGTACAATTAATGAGAGAAAAAATTGCATGCGGTATATCATTGGCATACCGCTTTGCACTGTAATGATCATAAAATGGATAGTTTTATAGCTGTCACAGTAGATTAAATGCGACGAATTATGTTGGCATACCGCTGATATACCATTGGTATTGCCGTTTCTGGTCACAAATGTGATCACATAACCTAATGTAACAAAATTCTTAAGCACATGTATATTACTGGTATGTCACAAACAGTACATCATCGGTATGCTGTTTGTGGTCACAAAGGCTTATTGTTTTGAATTATGATATACCGTCGTCGATATGTCGTTTGTGATCACTGGGATTTGATATTTCAATTTCTACATAATGCGGTATACCGTCGGCATGTCGACGACAGCATACCACCGGTATATTGGTTTAATGGCCAAATTCTAACATATTTAATTCTAACCTAGCTTTTGGTTTGCTAATGACTCCTTGTGTTTACAAGTTTCCTAATACACTTTACAAACTCTAAATACACTATACTAGGTACAAACTTCTTAGAGTCTTGAAACTGGCATGTAGAGCACAAGGATGACTTGAGCGCAATACCCTCAAGAAGCTTTATAACTAGGTGCTTTATTTGAATCCGAGATTTCTGCATCGAGGAGTTAGACTAAAAAGCATAAGTATACAATTTATGTAAATCATCAAAATTATTATAAAGAATGTGCCAACATTGCACACCTCTTGTCCTTGTTTGGTGTAAAGGTGGATTATTGCGACGATGATATAATACAGGTCAATGTTATGACACAGATTGTCACGCCCTAGTCCCAAAATACTCGGAACTTGGGATATGCAACAAGGCCAGCAGTTACGTATTCAAAAATTCTCCAATTTAATGGCATCATTGAATACGCACTAAGTTGTAAACTAAACAATATCATATCACATGTATGCTAAAATCTCATCCACATAATAGGAAATAAACTGGTTTGAATACGAATAAATCATGTGCTCAGAATAAGTCATACAGATCCATAATGAATGATAAGTTGGTGGAGACACATCCACTACTCAAATGGTCTGAATATAGAGTACTGAAGGAAAATACAGAATGAAAGTATTATAAGTAAAATAACTAGATGCAAATCCAATGATAGGCTGCATCTGATGATGTCGTACCCAAGATCATATGAGGTCTCCTGGGGTTATCTCCTCATCCTCGAATGCAGCGTCAGGTCCACGTCCATAAACCTGCTCGTACTCATGCTCGACTAAACCTATAAAGAGACCAGGTCCTCAGCGGGACATAACAAGATACATAATATACGAGCCATAATGCAATATAAGGCAAATTAGGAGAAAAGTAGTCCAGGATGATCTACCAGCTAAGTGTAAATGCAATGAAGACAACGTTTGCCAGAGATGCTGTCTCTAAGGGGTACATGTGCAGTGGCGCGCATCCGAGGCACCAGCATGCAGCAACATCTAAGTGAAAGCTACAGTAAGTCCCTCCGTCTAATGACTATCTTCCACGTCCAATGTATTAATCCTTGATGCGCTCAATCCTAACATGAAGTCCTGCATATAAAACAATAAGATAACTAGCATGAATAAGCCGTCACGCGTCCTGGTCGCACTGATGATCAGTCGGATGCGGGGGTACGCGTCATAAACTCTATAATATCTCATCGTGACTAAACAAGTGTCGGGTCCTACGAGATACTGGTGTATCTACAATGCAGTACAGGGGTAGTCTCTAATGGCCTAAGTTATAAAGCAGTAACCAACAAATCCAGTTGGCTGCACCCAGAGTCTTGTTCGGACGCACAAATAACTAATAGCAAATAACATGAAGCATAGCAAATGTGAAATCTTAAATTGCAATATATTATAGTGGCAATGTATACTTGCATGTCTCCGGAAGCCGAATGTGAAAGTCCGGTACAGAAATCGGGTCCAAATAATCCAAATAACCTATAGAATAATTTAGAAACTGTCACTCCCCGTTCTCTTTTTTTTTTTTGACAGACACTCCCCGTTCTCAGAATGTGTATTTTAATACGTGTACTGCTTGAATGTATTTATTCAATATTTATCATTCATTTGTTCCATATTTAATTCCTTTAATTTCACGCTAATAATTTTTTTGTATTTTATTTTCTGCTTTTGTTTTGCTCTTGGTTTATTTTGTTCATGTTGAACTAAATTGGTTTAGCTTGGTTCATCATGATAAGGGATGGATGGTTTAGATTATGTAGGAAGGAATGAGTAGTGGAGATTAACTTGGGCTAGATATTTATACCCCTTTTCTTTCTCTCCCTCACAAACTCCTATTTTCTCTTCCTCCACCAAAAGCCCTAACCCCTTTGGAGAGGCAAGTGCACCTTGCTTCCACATGAGAACCCATTTTTATGGTTCATTTATCTTTCTCTCGTGATTCTAAGATAGTTTAGAACTTGACATTTTGTTTTTGAAGTTTATTTTTGTAGATCTAAAAATTTGCCATTTTCGGATTTTGGTGGTTTTGATCTATCAAACTTCCTTATTTTCAAGTTTTGATCATTCCAGGTTGTTGAGATTTGTGTTATACCCCATTTTGATCTAGGGAAGTCCCATTTTTAGCTTAGATTGAGGGTTTCATGGAATTTGGAGTTCTGGAGGTTCTCTACACCCACGTTTATTCGTGCCAGCGTAGTATCAAACTCTACGCCCACGTTTATTCGTGCCAGCGAAGTATCAAACTCTACGTCCATGTTTATTCGTGTCAGCGTGAAATCTGGATTACGCAAGTCAAGACTGTTTTACGCGTAAAACAAAGTCTACTCTGCCTTGGCGTAAAACAAGTTTCACGCGTAAACTTTATTCCTTCACGCGTAAACTTTATTCCTTCACGCGTACTTCCCTTACGCGTAAACTTTATTCCTTTACGCGTACTTCCCTTATGCGTACTCCTCTGGCTTGGCGTACTTCCCTGCCCGGAGGCTTCCTAGCACTAGCGTATCTTACCCCCTTGCCCGGCGCAGTATGGCCCTGGCATCCATTGCCCTAAATTCACCTTTATTGGGTGCATGACACCCCTTATTATACGCCTTTTGACATAAACTCGATATAATCATAATATGTTAATATTTTAATATATATTGTTGTGTGGAGTGTGCACTGTGTCTCGATTGGGTTATGGATACCCAGTATGACTGGAACTTAACCCTGAGAGTTATAGACTCGACCATACTAAATACTAGTTTGACTTTCATGCTTTGTCACGAATTGACATTGATTGTTACCTTGACTAATGATTGATCATGCGTTCCTAGTTGGAACTAAAAGACTGGCTAGTCGTCTTGTTGAATTGAATGAGACACGTTCATATATTAAACATGAACCATTGCAATCGACTAGCCGATCCTAAACATTGGCATATGGACACGTGCAGACTTCAACTTGTTTTCTACAAAAGCAGCATGTGTACCTTACAGTCAAGGCATGATTATTCTGTGGCTAGGTTTGATTGTTACATTACGCTATGTAAGACCTACAACCTAACCACACGGGCATCGTTATAGAGTTATGCATATCGTACTCTGTACGAAAGTACTTATTCTGAATGACTATGATCCACGTCATGAGATTTCAATTAACATAGGGACTATTAAGTTAAATAAAATAACGATTGCATGGAGAGAATGGATTCCCGAGTTCTTACATGACAGCCATCTCGGAACAATTAGTGCCCCGACATACCGGCTGGTTCCCACAGATACTGCAAACCTGCCACACGGGCAAGGAGTGGTATCTGTTTTATTTTATTATATATATTGATGAAGGGCATCCCGATGGGACACGTCTAATTCATGATTGACGCAATTGATTATTGGGTAGACTAGCCTTGCTTGCACATTGTAAGAACTGAGGAATCCCTTATTGCATATTTCCATGACAACTTAGAACTTACAGTTAGCAAGCCGTAGTAGTTGTATTGCCGTTTAAATTGATTTGTTTGTGTGTTGTACCTACTTTGTTAACTACTGAGATGATCAGAATGTCAGGACATGACGGGTCAACTTCTGTCCTTGTTTGGTTGGGAAGTTGGATTGAAGTGTCGTGATGTTGTGTGAATCCCTGTAGCAAGCGGAGACTTATTTATCATATTCTTAACTCTTACCACTGGTTCTAATTCTTCATGTCGTGCTTCATTTGCGGTACTTGCTATTTGAGGTCTAACCTCTCTGGTTTTGCATGGCCAGATTTAGAGCCAACTCCTGAGGACTCAGCTTACTTCCACCTCCAAGATGGTCAATACTAGAGGGATGATCGCAGGAGGACACGAGTGGGTTCCTTGCTTTCCTGCTCGTTTTGCTACTTTACATTTTGTCGCTTGGCACCGGCATGTTAGTCGGACTGTCTTGCACTTACTTTACATAATTGTAACTAAGTCAGACTGCAGCTGATAACGATTGTGTATACCTTGTTATATTATCTGGCTATGTTTTGTAAAGCCAGATCTCAAGAACATTTTGACTGAGCGTTTGGGACACCATACTGCTATTATTTAATTCAGTGTTATTTATACCTTGTAATTTATTTAATTCAGTGTTATTTATAATTATTTATTAATATTCTAAAAAATTTAGTGTTTGGTCAAAACTCGTAAAAAATTTATTTAGTTATATAAAATTGTTTGCTAAATTAATTATTATTTTTTTGAAAAACCATATTTAGAAAAAAAAATTATTTTTCTGGATTTTGATTGTTGGTCCTGACCCGTCCCGAAATCACATATATAAATATTATTTTAACCAATTAATAGATTTTTGGCCTGACCCGAGTCCGTACCCAGTTCTCATCCTGAACCCATCCCGAGCCCAATCTCATTTTTAAAACCATTCTTAAGTATTTAGGTTATAATTACTCATATGTAATATTTTAAAAAAAATAAAAAAAAGGAATTCTTTAAAACACTCATTTAACTCTCTATCTCTCACTCACTTCTCCAGAACCAACAGAAGGGAAAACCCTTCATTTTTTCCATCGCCAACGTTCGACCGACTCCTTCGGCTCCCAAACGTCCGGCGACTGTTTCTCTCCCGTAATCCCCTTCACTCTTCCCCTATTTAAACCCCCTCCATCACCATCGCCATCATCCCTTCCACTCTCCAAATCCTAAACCGTGCCCTAGTCCCAAATTTCTGGCGAACCCGAGCCCGACCGCGCCCCTCCCGGCGACCTCCGAAGCCGACAGCCCCGCCCAGGCGCCGTCCAGCGAACCCCGATCCCCGTCGCCGCTTCTAGGCCGCGCCCAGCCGCGTCCCTCCGGCGCCAGCGACCCCCGCCGCCGTTCTCGACCGCCCAGGTCAGCGCCCCTCTCGACCGCCCTTTGCCGCTCGGTCCCGAGACCCGTTACGTGCCCCGACCTGTTGTCCGTGGTTTTTCGTGTTTCCGATTTTCGCTGTCCGCGTGTTCGGGATTGTTCCGAGTTCGCGGGATTCACTTTCTTTCCCTATTAATATCGAGAGCTCTAGCCGAGCAACCCAAGGTATATTTCTGTTTCCCCGTTTCCATTTTTCATAGTCTATGATGAGATTTGGTCCCCAATTTTTCCCAGGAAATCGATAATTCTTAGGCATGGCATTTTCGGACTTTCTGAAATCTTTCAAAAATGTTCTGTCCGTTTTGGAATGGTTTCTGTGGATTTTTCTTTGTGTTCTGTTGGTTTTGGTTGGTTCTGTGGACTTAAATTCGGATTTTCCCGAATAATAGTATTCTGGTTATTATGCTGTGGTATTTTTCTGAATTCGTTTCGAAAATATTTTGGGAATATAATTTATGTCTAAATGGGTTTCCCGGGTATGGGACTTATATTTGATTGTGACACATTTTCCCAGTTTTGGGTTATCCCAAATATAGAAGAGTGCTGCCCAAATTTTTATAAAAATTATACAAATGGATTTCAAATCGGTTTTCGAAAATATTTATAAATTGGATTTTTGGGCGACGACCGTACTGGTCCATGGGCCCTAGCTAAATGCAAATGAAACCGGGATTTCCGGACGTTGAGACATTAGCTATTTTGACGATTGGATCAAAGTCTGAGACTCGAAATTATTTAATTTAATTTAATTACTAGTTTTATTTTGTGATTAATTTGTAGGATAATTTTAGAGACTATCAAATGTTTTTCTTCTTATTTAAGTTTATGTAAAATGGTCTGTAAGGGCATAAGCCCATTTATTTCTGTTGTGTGCAATTTGTAATAGTTTAGTATTCTTTTATTTTGTTTTCTGGCTAATGTTCTGTCGTGAATGCGTAATAAAAAATAAAAAATTATTTATTTTACAAAAAGAAAATAATAATGTTCATCACATTACAATTTCAAGTTTGTAATATTTAATTCATGTTTTTCCATTTAAAGGAAAAAAATGTAGTTTTATTATATAATTAAAAAAATAACCAGTTTCACCAATAAACCGATAAATATAAAGTTTTCCGAAATTTGTTTAAAGTGATTTTTCCTTCATAATTAAATGTAACGCACCAGAAATCGAGTTTGCTTGTAATAGTATAATAAAGATTAAAAATCGACTAGGACAAAATTTAGAGATTGTAACTAGCACATATAGCATGGAAACTTTGGAAATCTAAGGCAGACTTCGCGATTGTAGGATTTCGAGGACAAGTTTGATTCCAATCTCGGAGACATTTCCCAATCCAGTCAAACCAAGGCAAGTACATTTTGTGTTAGTTTACAATTATTTAGTAATCGTTTTATTGCAAGTTTAAACCACGATGCAACACGGAACTCTCTCTGAGAGCATTGACTGATTGACTGTTGGGTACTGGGGGAGTAGTGTAATGAGTATGACCACATCCAAAGTAGTATAATGACTGTGTTAGCTTACCCCTCATACACACGGGGTAAGCCATATCGTATCAATAGGATACAACTGTACAACCTAATCCGGTCATATTCATTGCCTATTCACATCACAATATTTTAACTGCTGGAAAACTATTTATTTCAAATTGTTAAAAGTGCATAACTCTATTATTATTTCAATTGTTGGATTATCATGAAGTGTACTTTGCTCCTTTCCTGACTGGATTCCCCGTAGGTACTATGGATGATACTGAGCTATTGATAAGTACTACTGACCCTGAGCTGTACCCGGCTGTTCTACCAGAGGATGATGATGAGGAGACTGCTAATTAGATTTATTTCCAGTTTATGATTATGTAGAAAACAAATATTTTATTTCAGTTGTGGTTTGTATTTGAAACTTTGTGTTGGATAAGTCTTTAATTATCAAAGTATTAAAAGTTGTGGCAATTAGACTGTATTGCTGATTACCTGCATGAGTGATACAGCTTACTGCCGCCGTCTCAACAACGGTGCAGGCTGGGTATGATCCGATTCGACCCAAGAAATTGGGACCGGGTCGTGACATGTTTTTAGTGGTGGCCCTGCAGGTCCGATCAACAACTTAGAAAACATATCTAGAAACATTAGAACACTAGAACATTAATTTGTCACAACATAGGACCGAAATATATATTAAATAAATATTTTTGTTTGTTATAGACTGGTAGGCTACCTTGCTTATATTTTGCAATCCTAAACCTTTCAGAATATGGCCACAAATCCTGCTGGCGATGGGATGTCATCACCCGATCATACCCCACCTCCTCAACCAAATTCGGGTTTTACACCCCATCAGCTGACCGACCGTCCCCATAATGCACCCGTGGGGTATACTGCTACAACGGCGGATCCATCATCTTCCCAGACTGAGCTGCAGCCCCCTGTGGAAGTACCCACTCCAGCTGCCCCACCGGTGCCTGTGGACCCCACCGACCTCGTAGGTCTGCTACGAGGAGTGCTAGAAGCCCAGAGAGCTCAAACGGAAGCTCATCAAGAGCAAACCGCGATTATAAGGGAAAGCATGGAGAATGCTCATAACATGGCTATGACTGCTTTGGGGAGGAGAAGCAGCTCAACTTGAACCAAGGCCTGCCAAGGTAAACATAAATCTAAGGGATTAATTTATGTAACATTAAGGCCATTAAAAATTAATGGGGATCATATTGCTAAGGTGGCGATATTGAGAGTTTCAAGAAACAGAACCCTCGACCCTTCAAGGGAACCGAGGGAATCGTTTATGCCGACGAATGGCTCGACAGCATGGAGCGTCTCCTAAGCGTCGCTCGACTTCCAAAAGACCTCAAGGCCGAAGCAGTAGGACTCCAACTGCAAAGTGTAGCAAGCACCTGGTACCGGAATCAACCCCGACTCCAGGACAAGCAGCTTGACTGGAATACCTTCAAGAGGTTGTTCCAGAGGAAGTTATTCCCAATATCAGAGTTGCGGGAAATGGAGAGGCAATTTCAGAACCTGAAGCAAGGAAATATGACTGTTGGAGAATATGCGACAGAATTCGGCCAACTTAGCCGTTTTGCCAAGAATTTGGTAGCTGACCCTGATGATCGTGCTGAAAGGTTCAGATATGGTCTGAGAGAAGAGATCCGCACTATAACGCCCCAGTCCCAAAATACGTAGGACTAGAAATGTAGACATGCCAGCTGTATACATACAAAGTACACTCCAATATATGAAAACCTCGTATGAATACATAAGCTGTAAAATGCAGTAGAACCATAACTAATCTCATCCACACAAATAAATGAATAAAAGATATCATATAATGAGAATGAATTGTCTTGATACAATATGTTGGGCGGAGACAAACCCACTACCAACAAGTAAGAGAAAAATACATAAGAAAAGAAATGAATTTGGCGAGCGAAGCGAAGACGATCTAAGTGCAATCATCCTCGAAGAATAACGATGATCACGGCTAGAGCTAGAACACCTGCGAAAGACAATAGCACACACCTGGAGAGATAACCAGGTCCTCAGAGGGACGTAACAAGACACATAATATCATGCCATATAAACTGAATAAATATTGCTCAAATAATTAAGTCAATTGAATTATAACATGGTCCAATACGCACCTATTGAACGAGCGTACCATCACTACAGGAAAAATGTGTTTTTACGGCGCGCAATGTGCGCCGTAAAACACTTTAGACGGCGCACATGCTAACGCCGTATTAGCCCATGCCGTAAAAAGATGGTAACTTAGACGACATAATATGCGTGTCGTCTAAACTCAATTTGTGCGTCGTCAATACTCATTCACGACATTCATTGCGTGCCTTGAAAAGGCAATTATGGCGTGTATTTGCACGTCGTTAATACACATTCACGACATACATATACACGTCGTTAATGCACAATCACGACATTCACATGCACGTCGTTAATAATATTTTACGACATTCCTTTGCATGTCTTTATTAGTCAATTATGGCATTCATTGTATGTCGTGAAATGTTTCATATACACATCAATTAGGACATATCTTGCACGCCTTAAATTCTCTTCCATTTTAAAAAAAAAAATTCTGCTTTCTGTATAATCAATTTTACCTTTTGACATTCAATCACAAGCATATAATATACACCACAATTATAAAATAATAATTTTCATTAAAACAATAATGTCAAATCATCCAAATTCGATACACAATGAAAAGTATATATGTTATTCATACTGCTTGACTCTAAAACGGTTGCGTACTCAAATCCTAGCCCGTACACCCGTCCCTTCTTGAACCCTCCCGTTGCCCGTGTCCATAACAAGTACAGTTCGTACTCTGATAGGTCCTCTTCTTTCCGTTTCCTGTACTGTTTCATCAGCTCCTGAAACTTCTCCTACAAACACAAGTTTTTTTGATAATAAGTTATGTCTGTAAAAAAACCATGTATAGAAAGAGTCCATCATGGAACATGTCCTTGATACAAACATAGATACAGATATCTGTTATAGATACAGATACATGACAAGAAGGCGGATACTGGTAGAAACTGCTGCTGAGTGTGCAAGCACGTGTTGAATCCGATACCGATATGTATCAGGTTATATAAGTTGAAATTTTTGTGTCTATATACTTTGATAAGCATTAAAATTTACCCAAACTTCCTTGGCTTTCTCGTCCACGAAGGAGTTCTCGTCCACGAAGGAGTTGTCCTTCCTTACATGAGTGGCGAACAACGTCTCGAGGATTTTAGGCTCTCTCCCCAATTCGATTTTCTAAAATACAAACAAAATGTGTAGTAAACATAAAACATAAAATCTTGGTAAATGATGAATAATAGACATGGATCCGATACAAATTAAGGAAACACATAACCATCTTTTTCATGTGAGCAGTCGTAGGGATGGAACCACCAGTGTAGAGACCGGCATTGCTTGCTCGATTTCTTTTGTTCGTCTCGGCATTGGCCGCGTTCTTCTCCTCTGCCCAGAACTGCTTCAGTCCGATCCAGCGTTCATTTTTGAATAACACCATTAGTATAGAGCAAACTACATGTGAACTGAATATGAGCATAATATAGAAAGAATCTGAACCAATTTGCAACAGCTACATGTGAATCCAAACTACATGTGGATTGAAACTACATGTGAATATGAGCATAAACATAATCTGAACCAAACAGAATGTGAGCATAACATGTGTTAACTGATGAAATTTGCTTTATATGGAGCAAACATGGTTACCTGGATATCGAGCCTAGCAACCAAGTGGTGATCCCACACCCAAAATGCAGAAGCTCAGGACCTAACTGATATGCATAAGGCAGCAGCAAGAAAAGTGGTGGCCGACTGAATCTTTGACAGGAAAATGCCAAAGGATCTCGAACCGAACACAAGATAGCCAATACATGGTAGCATAGAAACATTTGATCTTCATACAAATCTCACATATATACCTATATTGACCCTGAACTAATCCAAAACTTGGTTTCTAGTCAAGAAAGGGATCAAAGTTCTGGGAAAAAAAACAAAGGCTTAGAATAAAAATATAAAAGTCAAAAAAATTGGTGATAATCCTTACCTATGAATAATGCTGAAGCACTGGACATATGTATACGATATAGATGAAGTCCCATAAAGATTCAGTTATCACAACAAAATAAGCTCTCTAATTAAAAGCAAGTTAGCAAAAAAATGATCTCAAACTACTATAACATAAGCCTCCGGAGACAGACATACACAAGTTTTAATTATGTTAGACTAAGATTCCAATAAAACAAGATTGAGCATATCTTATTATCTATGTACTGTTTAAATTATTTGACTGTCTATGCTAATTGCTATGTTAAAAAGAATTTACTAACACAATTGTTTTTTGGGGCCATTTTTGTCTCATCGCTCGGAGCCATGCTTCATATTATACAAACCAAGTATAACAGGAAATCATCATTTGACCAATAAGTGAAAATCTAATAAATATAACAAAGAGAAGAGGCAAATAGGGTAAATAAAGGTGAAAAATCAAATTACCTTTTTCTTAATTGGAATAAATACAGAGCACAATGTTCTGCAGAAAGTCGAGCATGTGTAGTTTCATCCTTTAAAAACTCAACAATTCACGGGCCTAAACCATAAGGTTGGCTGAAGTAAATGAAGGATTCATCTGTTAGAATAACAAAATTAACAACCATTTAGAATTGCATGTATTACAAAAGCCTATAATCGGTAATAATATACAATGACAGTTGGCAAGATGAAAGAATGTAACTATGAACCTTTGCAACAACTGTTATGCTAGATAAGGATCTTCTCATGACTTTACTGGATTCACCGAGCAAAGTTGAAACAAGTAATTGAAGGAGTTCTTGTGAAGTTTTTGTGTTTGCTGCATCTTGGACTTTACAGAGCAGAAGCCTCCCCATTGCCTTGCTAATGAATCCCTGACTGGAAAATGATGCAATGAAATTGCAAAAGTCGTCAGAATGTCAACATTATCAGATAATAGTAGCTTTGGTGATTCAAGTTGTATCTTACCATCAGTCAAAGCATTTTTAAGATTTTTAATTGATAGGAGTAGAGGAGAGTGACATATCATGGATGGTCTGTGCACAGCCATGGAAGACACTGTAAGCAAGCAACCATGTCTGATGGACCAGGTGTGATATACTCAAGCTAGCCATCATACTCAGAATATCCAACAATTCAATCATATAGCAGTTAACAAAATAAGTATGAAACAAGCAAAGCACCTATGCATAATGTATCTAAAAGATAGTTGAAAAGTGACCACTCGTGTAGTTAGGGCAAATGATAGATTACCAAGCTAGGGAGCAAAGTACAAATAGACAAGAAACTAAATGTTTATCATGTGTCATTAAAAAAAAACCAGACATAACTTTAACAGCTTGATGAACATCAGGAAGTCATTTAGGGAAAAAAATAAACATCTAATGAAAAAATTTCCGAGAATATGTAACAGAACTTGGTATACCCGATTATAACCAATTATACCCGACTATACCTAAAAGAATTAAACATCTAATGACTAAATGTCTGTACACGCAAATGAATGCCAGTAAAGCGAATATGTGGACTCGACAACCATAGCTGATGCAAATAGCAAGTAAAAATACCTACTGCAGTAGTAAGCAAAAAAAGCATTCAATTTGATTATTTTTGTAGTCATGCCATGAATATATGACAAGTACACATGTTTCCCCTATCTAGTATAACTCTCTGTAGCACATAGCCAAGTTCCATAGAATACATTATTCAGAAATTTTACTTTGCGTATAGTAGAAAGGCCTAATGCATAGCCCTAATACCCAACCTGTAGCCGGTTAATTTGGATCTTTTCCAAGCAACCCAGCATCATACCTTAGATTTATCCTGAGAAATTGCCAAGCATTCTCTGCCTTAGGATTCATGGCAAGTGCCCTCACATAGTACCTAATAAATTCTTCATACAAACCATGAATCAAGTATGGAAAAGTAGCAAAATTGATCAAACTGTTAAAGCGAGGCATTTGATATAGAAAATGTACTCGACTATTTTGGGACAATACCTGGGAATTGAAACTGTTAAAGCGAGGCATTTGATAAAGTAGGGGAAAAGTAGCAAGGTTTCCTCTGCTCCTTTTTTCCCCTTTGCTGCTACAACACATAAGCTTCCACTTTCTCAAAAATTGCTAATATGAGTGTCACCATTATTCTTCTTTTTGATTTTGTAACTAGTTAATGTAAAACATGTCAGCTGCTACATAGTTCTTAAACCTTCATAATAACTTGATCTTATAGATTTATGTATATGAAGAAAAACTTGAAAACATTTGTTACAAGTAAACAAACTGGGAATGGGTGGTCACTAAGAAAACAATTGGTCATATAGGAGGGTAGATTCTTCCTATAACGTTTGATTGTGCACTTTAAAAGTTCGGAGCCTCGCAACCTTAGGAGTTTAGGTGCATGACTGTGCTAGAAACTTCGTTTTATTCCATCTTTTAAATCACTTCAACCAACATCCTTCCGAGTAATATTAGATTTTAACAGTACCTAATATAGGCACAAGCTTGACCTAGAATATTAAAAGAACCTGGGATTCCGGCATTGACTTACAATTTGAAATTATATTTCAAGTTGTTACAAATATCTTTAGGCAGACATCAACAAAATTAATGATATCTTCTTCTTTTTTTACTTTAAGCAATGGTTATCATTGTAATGTCCTTTTTATGTTTCTTTGAGGCCAATATCACAATAGCAGTTGGCTGGCATGTGCTTTGACAATCTATTAGGATTTCACACAAGCAGAAAATGGTTCACAATGATGTTAAAGTGACAACCACTACAAGAGATTCATATTCATTGTGGAAAAATACCTCGACAATGAAGTCTTAATGTCTGGCTGATTTGCATGAGATGCAAGAGGAGCTTATAAGTTAGCATATGTTCAAACCAATCTCAAGCTGTGTAGGAGGTAACTACAAAATCGAAGCTGCTATAAACACACAGATGAAGAAGAAAGCTATGAATAATCGCAAGTAAAAAAATCTATAAACCATTTAACACCTGTAACAGAATATGGAATGATTGTGGTTGTCTAAGATGCTAATTTCGGAAACCCCACCCACAACTTTGGCATCTTCCATATATATGTATGACAGAAACAGATAAACAAAAAATACTTTTCATTTGAAACTTGTAAATGTGGTGATGTTCCAATAAAAGTATTATTTGTTTAGCTCATTTTTTTGGTACAAAACAAACCAAAGATCTACCAAAGCAACAACTTTATAAATGTCCATTTGTTCTTAGCCCCCTCAAAGGTATATGCCGACTAGCTTCATTCCATAAAAAAGATAGTTGTCCCCCACATTCGCAGACAATTCTCACATGCATTAGCCTGACTGAGTGAGGACACTCTTAAAGATATAAAGATGGCGCCAAGGAATCACAAATCTGAAAAACCCAATAAAAATGACAATATTAGCATGGAACATGACAGGGATGAACTCTTTGGTGAGATGGAGATTGGATAGACCAGTGGCCAAAATGCTTAGAGGATGGGGGTTGTGTAATAATTGCCAATCATCAAGCATGGGCAGAATTTGGGTATTATAGAATAAACATATTTGGACTGCTAAGGAATTGAACAAGTATAGTCAAATATACAATGACTTCCTAAACATAGGATGACTGAATTGTATTGTACCTATGGTGTATGGCTCAAACTTGAGATCCAAAAGAATGCAACTATGGAAGGATATCTACAAGAGTGGACAAGGAATTACTAAAACTTGGTTCATATTAGGATATTTCAATTGTGTTAGATTTAGCAGTGAAAACTTGGGGGAAGGCATAAACCTGAGAGAGTCCTGGAAGATTTCAACATCTGCATAGCTGAAACTGGTCTAATAGAGTTGCAGTCTACAGGTAATGCCCTGTCCTGTTTTGGTCTGCCACCACAAACAAAATTATGTGCAAAGTGGATAGAAGCTTTGGAAATGATTCTTGGAAAAACTAACTTCCAAGTATACCATATGAGTATCTTTGTTCTGCAACTAGTGATTAAAATCTCATTTGAGGTGAACCTGGATGGTAAGGCAAACACGACAGAGGCTAGCCCATTCAAATAAATAATCCAACGTCCAAATATGTTTAATACATTACTAGCTTTATGATGAAACTGAGACTGAATCTGAAACCCTTTATTTATTTGGTCATTTAACTGTATACCTATTCCTTTCCATTCATTCATTCATTCAGACTGAAACTAAATATATATTCAGTTTCAATGAACTACCTTCAGTTATCAAATAAAATACCAGTACTGAAATTTGGGGAAGGACATAGGGCTATGTGACGCAGATATGCATGATGACAGAATAGCTTGGGTCAGGACATATATAGTAGCCGCGGTCTACTAACCAGTACTGAAACATACACACTTACCTCAATGAATAATAAAATTATAAGAAACTAGTTAGTTGTGATATTTCATCTTACCTTCTATTTTAGAAAAATCAGTTCTTGGATTACTAAGCAAACACTAAACAAATACACACTTATCAGAATTTGTAGTTAAAAGAGTTTAGTTACCTAGCAATAGTACTGCCGAGTTCCACCTCCCGGTTTTCGCCTTGACTGCCGGGTTGTCTTCCTGTCAGTCGAGCCGTCTTCGGTGATGGGGGAGATCGCATTCGGTTTGTCTTCGACGGCGGTGATCGAGCTCTCCGGAGCTTGAACTACCTTCATCTCTTCTGCACAAGGATTCTGTACTTAAAACCTTTCGAGCTATACAAGGTTCCAGTAGAAGAACATGAACTGAAATGTGTTTGGTAACTTGATATTTGGGGAACAAATGAAAGTTTTGAGCATATGGACTAATTTTTACCTTTTATTGTTATTTTTTCCTGGAAAAGTTGGAGAAGAATTCACTAACTCTTTATTTATTTTGCTGAGCCAAACTCTATTGTATCTGAAGTAGATATTAATTATCTACACCAAAACAACGGGTATGAGTTAGAGTGGCAAATTGCAACGGAAGTGTCCGTGCTTCCTAAGGCTAAATTGCAACGGAAGCATACTGAAGGAATTACACATTGCTCTTCTACACTTTGTAGCTACTAAATGTCTACACTAAGACATAAAAGAGCAAAGCCTTACAACATATAATTAATGGATGTGGGTCCTACAAACAGAAATATCTGAGAATGTATTGTAACTGGTGTAAAACCTTAAGTAGTAGACATATGGCTCATGCTGTAATTGAGAGTCCTATACATCTATATCCTATCAAACTTATAAATTCTCCACGAAACCTACTTCTCCTAAAGGTTTAATTACTTCCAAAAGGCTACTATATGGTAAGTCAATTTCCCATGTTATATCATTCGCCTTCACAATTGGTCCATGTAATAGGTTTGCCTAATATTAGACAATGTTGTGTCATGTGAGAGTAAGTCTTGGGACTTACATCCTGGCGGACAGAGGTTCAACAGAGAAAGTCTCTCAATAAAATGGGAGCAAGGCCCTTTACATCTAACCCTCCATTCACATTCCATTAGTGTGAATCTCATAGCACTGTGACACCCTTTTGCAATGTATTACACTTGTATTCATCAAGGATACAAGAGGTACTTACAGGGGGGTCATTCAAGTTTCTGCGTTAACTGGCATATCTGTGAAAAAAGGTCCATGTGATGATAACAGAAGAATGCTTCATTTGACAGGTAAGATAGCCAAAATGTATCATTTGGGTTAAGAAACTCCAGAACTGCATAAGTACAATATAGTAATTGTTATGCACATAAAAAAGCTAAAAGCAAACAACTCAAACCAAATTGCAAGTAATCGCCAATAAAATAAGAAAGAAATACACCATTAACTTACAACCATAACAGACAAAAACATGAAATGTATACAACTTGTATGTAGTGATGTTGTGTGAACAAAAGAGGACATGTCAGTTGGACTAAATCATGGATCAAGTGTATCAAATTGCAAATGTAAATGCATCGATTTCCCTGTGTGTATTTATTTTAGACCTCAGTTGATACCATGATACTGACATCAAAAGTAGTGATATATCGGTTCTTTCCATTACATCTCATATTACGGTCAGCTAGGTCTCCAGGATACTGCATGATCAAACCAGGATACGACAAACTGGATTGTCTATACAACTATTAAATTTGCTTGTAGGCAACTAGGATACATTAACAAACTGGATTGTCTATACTATTAAAATTTATTTATATGTGTTTTGTCACCAATAGTGTTAACACGACACAACATGAACAAGGCATTGGTTTTTAGAAGTGTCCGTGCTTCCTAAGGCTAAATTGCAACGGAAGCATACTGAAAGAATAGGGAGCCAAACAATTCGAAATAAAAGAAAAAAAATAAATAAAAGAAACAATAAGCTATACAAGTTCAAAAAAGTAAGTTTTACAAGAATATGCTTACATCCAAAGGAGAGAGCTAGTGCTTTTCTTCGAGCATTGCTTAACATAAGCATGAGACCTCTTTCCTGGTCCATCTCGAGTAAATTAAGAACTCACGAGTTCTTCTAGGATTTCTGTATCTTCTAGGATTTCTGTATACTAAATATAAGTAGGCTAGTAGAAGAAAAGAAAAGTCGTAATCTTCAAAATTTTCTGGAATTGGGCCATGACAAGTTAGCCAATTGATTTACTAAAATAAAACATCCACAATTTTGTACATTTCTAACATTTGTTGAATCGTCTAAATTCTTTGCTTTATGTGTCTGATTATATCAATCCAATGGAACATTGCCATGGTCGGTTTTCAAATGAAGTAGGCTCTAGAGATAGCTGTAGGAATTTCAGAGAGTAACTTTTCATTCATATAGTGTCAATAACTATGATTGCAACAAAGAGTATTATGAGACTCATTCTTAATTCAAGGATACAGATGTAAATATTTAAACATTAAAAGACGTGCTTTTTACCTCCACAGAATGGGATATAACTAGCGTGTACACATGCACTGGCCGGGTTTGGCCAATTCTATGGAATTGATCCATTGCCTGCAGATCCATTTGAGGATTCTACATTTGTTTGTTTCAAGTTAGTTTGATGTTCAAACTTTACTAAGTAATGATGTAAGTGTTGTCCCATAAAATTATAGCTTTACCCAATCACTGTCATTATAATACATGTGTCGGCTGCAGTGAGGTTAATACCCAGACCACCAGCTCGAGTGCTGAGAAGGAATATGTTAACACGACTATTCAAGTCATTGAATGCATCTATCTGTTGAAAGAAACGGTAAACAACATCAACACATGAACAAGGACAAACTTTTATTCATGTTAATATATAAATTAGGACAGATATTAAGCATAAGATTCAGCTCTTCCATCATATAATATAGCCAATGCAATTTACAAGAAAATCAATTTTTACTACTAAAAACGTCTTAAGTTGTGGATGCCTATAGAGTCATCATTACAAACAAAATAACTATGTGAAATGGCATAGGGAATAGACTGCAACGAGTAACAATAAAAGAAACTACGACATGAATCAATAGGTTGTAATGACTTGTAAAGATACTGAATAAACCATTGAGGAACACAATTGTGTCAATACTGACCTGCTGCCTCATGTCATCCAGTCTAACACTCCCATCGATTCTGCATACATGAATGTCTTTCTCACTAAAGTAGTACTCCATAATGTCCAAGATTTTAGTCCATTGAGAGAAAATAAGAACCTGAAATTGCACAAAACGAGGTTCATGCAAAGTCAGCAATTTTTTTAAATAAGATAGAAAAGAAACATACCTTGTGCTTCTGGTCAAGTAGCAGAGTACTAGTCGACCTAACAAATGAAATTCATTGTTCCACTAACTTCTCTATAGGTGGATAAAAACCTACAGAGCAATAAAGGCTAAAAACGGTAAGGATTCCTCCACAACTGGCCATATATAGATTGAGTAGGTTTGTTAAACACAAACCTGTCGTGTCATATGCAGACTCTAAGAGATCAGAGTGATTACAGTTCTTCCTAAGCTGAACTACAAGATTATTCAGCTTTCCTTTCAGGCCAGGAATCTGGCCACCTGTTTTATTATCAAACCTTTAGCAAGAATAGAAGAAAAAATATAATAGTAATGATTATATCACTAATGAAATAGTATTATTAATAATGAATGACTCACCACTAAATGCTCTCTCTGTTAGATAGTTCTCTAGTGTTTTATTGACTAAATGTTCCTGAAAATTCTTTTGATGCGGAGTTATATTGGCATATAAAATGATCTCTCCTTCCTTGGAAGGTTTTGCTCAACATCTTCCTTCATTCGCCTTAGGAGGAATGGTCGCAGTATGGAATGAAGTTTTGATACTAACCTGTGAGCAAACTAATATGAATATTATTCATGAAGAGTAACATCATATAAATGAAACAACAACAAAATAAAGAATTACCTTAACCCTTCTTTTTTCTTCAGTATCTTCCAGTTGAGCCTCACTGGTGCACATGGCTGAAAAATCAAACCTGAAGCAGAAGGATGTCGTTAAATCCAAACAGTGAGAAAAAGAAGATAAAGGTTTATATGGGAGCATAGTATCATATACAAATTTAGAATATTTTTTACTGAAAATACTGCAGTAAACTAGAAAGAAGCCAAAAGCAACATGCTTTAAGGAGGTGAAAAAGGATGCTCTGTAAAGATGGGTAAGAACTAAGAATGAGACGTGAAAGATGCCTAAATCTTTCAATATCCCAGCACTGCGCATTGATTGGTATACTCTGAAAGAATTCTAAAGAAACTTAGGAACTATATATTATATATAAGTCTCTCCCAATAACATTGGGCCACTAATAACAATCTCATAGGATCATTAAATGGATTCTTTTTACAAACAACCAAGATGTTATGCGATTTTGTAGCCAAATTAATTGTGAAAATAGTATCATGAGTATGGACAGAGTTTTCGTTAAACAAAATATGCAAAATCAACAAAACTTCATAGGAAAAATTGGAAAGTTTGCAAAACATATTTGCACATTTATTCGAGTAATTCACTTCTTTACATAGTTATGTTATAAACATAGTCACGAAAACATCTCCAAATATTAGGTTATGAATGCACCTGCATTAACGTCATCCTCGTGGCATTGGATGCCTTTTTAGACACTTCTTCCTAACTAAATTTGTTGTCATAACACAATACTCCCGTGTTATGACACTAGATTTGTCAATTGTTCATTAAATTATGAAACATCTTTGTCAAATCTTTTCTCCACAGTAACCCAAATCTGATGGAAGAAGTCGATGTTGATAGTGTATCCCGTACTATTGACAACGTGATGCAATAACTTATAATTCTTAATCCATATAAGAACATGATTTAATATAATTCTCATAATTTTATTATTTGTTTCATCTTTATGAGTCTATCTAGTCAGTGCCCATATTCTCAAGTCCTATCAACCTATATGTATTGGATTGAATCAACCGATACATAAAGAAATGGTAGTATATTGCATCAAATCATACTACGCATCATGTATCATATGATACTTAATATCATATCATGGCATATCATATATCATGGCACGATCGCAGCTTTATGAAGAATGCAAAAATATATCATGGCATATCATATACCATGGCATATCATATATCGGGTGGCGGCACATCATGAAATGATGCATCAGAAGCAAACACTTGATGCTCGGTGTGCAAAGATTAAGACTCAGCTAGGCTGACAAGAAGATTATGTAATTAGTCTCGGGCTTAGCCTGGGCTTAGCTTGTAATACAAATCTCTCGCATCTTTATCCTTGAATTGAAAAGGTCGGTTTTTGTGCTGATGTGTGTGCGTATGTATAACATATGTAATGTGCGCACGAAAACATTCTCAAAATGGTTGACATGTCTTATAGCCTCTAAGAAAGATCTTTCGCCTCCAAGCTAAGATCATTCTACTGTTCACCGTATAAGTATGAACGAAGATCATCCACATCAGGTACATGTTTGAAATAAGCACTCCGACCCCTATTTCAAGTATGGAAAATGTAATGTAATCCATTTAGCTTGACATAAAAAAATTTGTTGTAAAGAAATATTCTAACTACCAAGAAACAAATTCTGCAAGAACTACTAACCTTTCCAAAATAAAGAAGCTAAGTAATATATACTAAAGAATATATAAATGTTTAGCAAAGAACCAATCCCATTTTGGTAATCAGAAATGCCTCAAGAAACAAATGATGCAAAACCTACGCAATCTGTTTGTGAAAATGACACCACCAGTACAAAATAATGAAAGAAAAAAAGTTCATATCTAAGTACCTAACGGTGGCAGATTCGACATCGATGGGGCCAATGAGTTCAGCTTCCCGGAGGAGTCTAGTCACAGAAGCAGTTGATATACCTGGAGCGACATCAATGG
>JANAVB010019936.1:0-22101 GCA_029216955.1 Iris pallida
TAACCAAGAATATTTCAAAAGATATCATGCAAATCCACGAAGAATATTCCAGGATATCCAAAGATCTCCAAACGATCATAATTCCAACCAAAATATATCATAAGATCATTTTCCAAGATACTAGGAGATCATAGAAGATCTTCTAAGATATCAAAAGATGTCAAAAAGATATTAGGCCTCGTTTGGTTCGCGGAAAGGAAAGGAAATCAATTCTTTGCCCTTTTCTTTCCTTTGGGAAATTACATTCCCGTCAATTTTTCTTTCCGGTGTTTGGAAAAGCAAAGGAAATTGGAAAGAAAATGAATCTTTAGGGTAAGAAAGTGAATCCTTGGGTAGGTTTTTGGGGGGGGGGGGGGACTATTGTTCCTCCTATTTTCCTTTCTTTTCCTTTCCTTAGGGAATCATTTTCCTTTCCTCCTCCCTTTCATTGACATCCAAACATAAGAAATAAATGAGTTTCCTTTCCAAGACCATGATCCGCAAACCAAACGTGGCCTTAGAAGATTCTCAAAAGATCTCACAAGATACGAATTTATTTCGTAAAGATCTTCTCTTAATGATTATCATTCCAACATGGGTCATCGTCACAACCCCTCCATTTTAACCTTAAGAAAAGCTTTTCTTCCAAACCTAAATCGAAAATCCAATAAGCACAAGAACAATCAGATGGCTAAACTGGTCAAGCCAAAAGCAAACCCAAGGGACAACAAGATCCAAACTCTAACTAGCTAACCAAGACTCAAACCAAGTCCAAGTCAAACTGTACTATCGAGCTAAATAGTAGGCAAGCTAGCTGTAAGGTTTAAGGCGGGAGCAGGATATTACACAAAGTGCCTCATCGTCAGTCACCGTAAGCTCATTGAGGTCTTCTTTTCACAACTAAACTTTTGCTTCTTTAATACTATGAAGGGGCCAAGTTCTCTCAGTTGAGAATTTCCATCATGTCAAACCGATATCACCTCCTTCTGAAAGTACACCATGATGTCACCATCAATACTTGATAACTTTGTGCTTGAGGTGCTGGTACGAAAATCTATAGAAATTTGCACCGTTTCAAATGCCATTTTCCTCTTATTCGCCTTTAGCAGTCGCTCGTGAATCTCCTTGTGGACTTCATGGAAGTTAACCTATCTAGGAAAGAACAATTCTGCTCTGTGCATCGCATGTCGCCAAATTGCCGTCATAGAGCTTCCTAATCAGCTTCTTCCTCCAGGATGTACAAAAGAGGCAAAACCGATCTTTTATTAAAAATCCACTGTAGATGTAGAAGTCGTAACGACTTGTTTTTATGAAGCTTCTTCTATGCCTTTGCAAAACCATCGTCTTCTGCCTAATGTAATCCATCTCGAGCACTTCGGTTGAGCGTGGCTAGCAACGTACCCTCCTACTAAGTACATCGACCATCCGTTTTGAAACTCCATATTTATGCACGAGTATGTACGAAAATCTCAAGTAGTGTTACAATGTTCGAGTGCGTTGGCCAGCCAATACAACATGACCAACCACTCAAACATTATATCACACGTCTTAAACATCGTCTTCCATTTGTCCTTGGCCTGATACGTATTTGTTGGTAGCTACTTCGTACATCTACCTTGGAGAAGACGTCGGCCACACTCAGTTCACTTGTCATCCAGTTGCAATATCGAAAACTTGCAGTAGTCATGATTTTGTTAACTACGCATGGAATCATGATTTTCCTAATATTCTCCTTCTCTTGTAGATAACTTGACCACAAGTTCTTCTACTTCAAGTTCTCCACCTTCTCACAAAAGATCTTGTCCTCCAGTGAACTCATGCAATAGTCTGGCAAGTTCGACGAACTTGGTTATGAAGCAAGATCAAAGTCCAGCAAGGAGTCGCACATAGTTGGTACCCCTCTAGGAAATTCCTTAGGAAGAATACTACAATGCTCGTTAAGAACCACTCGTCCCTCATTGAAATAGCTCGCCCTTTGTCGACTCTTCGGCTTCTATGTTTCCCTTCACATCCAAGTCATGCATCCCACGGGCCTCCTTGAAGTCTGCTTTTGCTTCCTTCATGGAAACCTCCAAGCATAGAAAATCCTTTCCCTCTTATATGAATTTGGTTTGGGTACTTGCCCCATCCTTCAATGGCCGATGGTGTTGTCTCGTCTGTCGTACGTCGTGTCAACATCAAATTGTCATCGCCTTCCAAGGAACATATGACATACGTCGAGCATGTTTATCACATCAGAGTAAATCTCATCTCTATAAGTGTCGATGGAGAAAGAAACTCGATACCGCGTGGTCACCCTATCACTTGAAAATTTATGAACCCTTCCAATGTTGTACGAATACAAGTGCTTCTACAATGCCAACCTTTTTCGAACAACTGTCTGTTGATGACGTTTACTTTACCGATGTTATCTATTACGACCCAAAATCTTCTAAGTTTTAATGGCACATCGGTTTCGGAACAGGTTGTCCTTTTGCATAGAATTATCGTGCTTGGTTGTTAGCACGATTTTCATTGTCATGATATGGAGCATCTTTTCCTTTTTGGATTCCTCCTTACGGCTGCCAGTTGATATTTGATAAGTGTATCCATCATTGAACCAATCTCTACTATCTCAAAACTCGTTCCTCCCTTAGTTGCCATATAGATTGACGAAAAATTGCCGCATTGATATTTGATAAGTGTATGCGTCATTGAACCAATCATTCTCCACTGTCGCAAAACTTGTTCCTTCCTTAGTTGCTATATTGACCGCGTTCGCTGATGTCGCACTGACCATCGTAGTCTTGTCGGTCAGGCGGCATGTCACCTCTATGATCGTCATCATGATCCCTCATGACGAGATCATCGTACTCTTCCTTGCCTATGCTAGATAAATCTACACGATCCCTCCGTGAACGATTACCTTGTGCTGATGTGTGACCATCTCTCAGTATGTTGCGGGTGTTGCTCAACCATGATTTCTAGATCTCGAACTGGTTTCCTCGACGATTCTTTGAAACCTACCACGTGCTCAACTTGTTCGACGCATAAATTCAATCCCCATATAGAGACTTCAATGCAATGGACCGCCATAAAGAGGCCTTCAATTCCCATGCACTTCGTGAGGGAGAAGTTGGTCATCTTCATCGTTGGTTCCACCATACCCCGCAACATACTTGAGGCTCTGATCTGATATCACCTGACACATCACAAAAACATTGATCACTGGGCCAACGACCTTGAATATAAGGACTGAATCTAAATTCTCAAATACGAAAATCAAAAGAGATGAAACTCACAGGGAGGAACTCAAATATCAAATTTATTCATCAAAACATAATTGTTCTCTTCTACATATCCTATTTATAAGGAAGAACCTAATCTAAATCCTAAGAAAGTAAACATAATCAAACTAGGAGTGTAATAAAAGAAATATGAATTTTAAATACAAAATTCCATGAAAATGTTTCCCAAAATATGCCCAAAAATTATTCTGAAAGATTACGCAAAGATTTGATTAAAATCCATCAAAATCATCCCGAAAATAGTCTTAAACTTATTTTTGGATGATTCACCCATTTTGGACGCAAGTCCACATCAATCTCTACGCTGGTGCAACATAAATGGGATTAGACCTGAAAAAGTAATTCATTTTGGTTATTGCTTAGTTATCAAAGGGAACATCAAGATGTATGACGTAATTACTGAAGTATCAAATTGAGCAAGCTAAGCAAATGATAGGTCACGATCATGATCTTCACTGGGAGTTGAAGGGGAGAACGACCGGACATTCGAGTGATTAATATATATTCCTCGCCCTCGTGGAATACATTATCAGATTGATCACACTTATGTATAGCCAACTAACTCATGCTAGTTGGATTGGGAGATTGTCCTAACAATTAGCACTTGTGATCCTTGTCCCCTCCCAATCCTCAGTACACGTAACACGCCCAATTACTCGGGCTTTATAATTTCCTGAAAATTATGATTTTAACAAAAAGGATAAATTATCTAGATATAACTTTAATTTAAGCTTTACTTATATCAATCTGCTGTGGGCTTCCTTCCCATGTAATCTTTGTGCATGATAGTCTGCAAAAAATAACCTTATTTAGAGTTGGAATGATTCTTAGATCCCATATTGTAGGAGCTAACATGAGGTCATTACTTACTAAATTTTGGGGTACAAATCCCAGAAATATATGCCAAAAGAGTCTTGAACTGTTTCAAAACACAAAAACTTGATTTAAATGATAGCACTTCCTATAAAGATGAGATGATGAATGCAGATTCCTAGGATTTTTTGAGTGGTAACTTCCAACCACCTTTTATTCCTCTTCTTATGGTTCTGGGTCTTCAATTTTACATGGTATTTATTTTTGACTGTGTATCCACCATTGGGTTTATCAATATCTATATCAAGCTTCTCACTCATAGTTTTGACTACTATATAGAACAGTACTTGCTAGTTTGAGCTAGAAGTGTGATGCTTCTAAGGACAATTATACTATATAGAGCATATAATTTGTGCAAGGAGTGTAAAAATATAGAACCTTTTCTTGTCTCATATACTGTGCTCCTCCTATCCTATTTTGTTTATTAATACAATAGCATTGCGTATGTTGAATGATGCAGTTCAGCAACTACAGCTCCATTGAGGGAGTTCTCTACTGCAAGCCTCACTATGACCAACTTTATAAGATGACTGGAAGCTTAGATAAGAGTTTCGAAGGTTGGTAAAACAGTCACCCACCACTTTGTCATGAATTTCTTGTTCTAAAGTTAAGCTATATGCTATCCTTCTTAATGCAGGTACTCCAAGGTCTGCTAAAGTAGACCGATCTACCAATAATGAGGTACTTAGTTCCTCATGTATTTAGCTGTGATTGTGCAATCTTATGTGAATTTTTTTTTTTCCATTTTTATAGTTTGTTGATCTACTTAAGTACACAGCTTTCCCAACATTCCCACTCATTTGAAATAATTTTGGATAACATTATATAGAGTCCTACTTCCAGCCGAGTTTCAAGCATGTTCGTTGGGACACAAGAAAAGTGTGTAGCATGCAAGAAAACAGTGTACCCAATTGAGAAGGTATGCTTAATCACAATTTTTATATTCTTAGCATAATGACCATATTTATTAATGAGCCTTCCTCTTATGGTTTTTACTGTTCTCAATCTGAATTCTTCAGTTCTCAAGAATTGCTATTTGTTTTGCTTTCAGTTATTTTCTCAAAGATTATTAACAAGATAATATGTATTGTGTTTATTCTAAGGTGATTTCCAGAGGATGGGAATGCTTACATGGTTTTAAACATAGAGATCATAGGAAGGAAAAAGGGATCTAGATAAACAATACTCTTTTACCTGGTTTATCATTTTATATCTTGTAAAATTTGGTTAGAACACAATTAAATGCCTTCAGCTTTTTCTTTCTTTAACTTTGACATCTTACAATTATCATGTACATTTCACTACCCTGAACTTTAAGTTGAAATTTCCTACAGTCAGCATTCATACTTAACAGTCATGTAACGGAGTTAGGACCATCTTGCCCTTCCGTACATAATCTCCAACATCTCATGGCTCACAATATCAGCCAATCCTGATACAAATACCTAACCGACCCAAAGCAGTCCATACTGGATCTTATAAGAAGAGTTCAATATTGATATTGCAAACCTTGCAGTCCCTTTCCAAGCTTAAGGTGATGGTGGAGGTGGATGAGGAGGACGTCTGGCCAAGGCGAAGGGGCCGCAAAGGTGGTGGTGGAGCATGAGTGTAAGGAGTGTTGGGAACGCGGTGAGATCCGAACCGGAGTCCATCCATGAGATATGTTATTGGACTTGGCCCATATGAGTTAAAAGGAAAATCCCTTCTTAAGTCTATAATTAATCCCATATTTCCATACTCATTCTTCAACTTTCTATACGATGTGGACCCAAACTTTCTATACAACTCTCTTTATATTGTTACCAAACTTGTGAATGTTGAGCGTTCAACCAGATACAAGATACAACCTAACAATCTCCACCTTAGCTCGTATCCGGATGAGCTTGAGCAACCGGTAGATCCAATATATTATCATTTCTATCCATTTGATTTCGATTCATTCAAACACATAGCTAATCTCATACAGTATGTCTTGCTCCACCACGGACCTGACAACTATACCCACTTTTGAAACAAATCCGTATAATTTCTCCAACATTCGGTTCGGTTCCGTTCCCAAACCACCTCATGGAAATGCTCTACCTTAGGAGCGAACCCGTATAATCCTTCCAACCTTAGGTCCTCGCTCGGACCATCTTATTGTAATACTTCACCTAGGAGCCAACTTGAGAGAGGTCAAGTTGATTATGGTTATACCACTTTATGGAGACGCTTTACCTAGGAACCAACTTGGAAGGAGTCGAGTTGATTTTTATTATACGTATCATGCACGCACCATCACAATCTGTCTCCAACCAACTAGATCTCCCAATCCAGAACGGCTTGTAATCTTGGGCTCTGATATCGGTTGTTCGAGATGTGGTGAGACCCGAACTGGAGTTGATCTATGAGATAAAATATAACACTTGGCCTATATGACTTAAAAAGGAAATCCATTGTTATGTCCAAGACCAATAATGTGGAGATTGTTAGGTTGTATCTCGCCATCCGATTGAGTGCTCAAGTGTGATAATGACATAAAGAGATTTGTATATAAAGTTTAGTCCCACATGAGATAGAAAGCAGGAGGATGAGTATAGATATATGAATTTGTGGTGAGAAAGGTAGTAAAGTGCTAACTGAAACACCGACAAATGGAGAAATAAACACAAAACTGAGAATGTAAAGCACACGAGAAATTTAACCCCAAGTGTGCTACATCCACAGACAAAGGCGATGTTCGCACTGACGGTATCAGACCATTCCTATGAGCGTCGGGATTGGCAATATCGGCGGGGATTTTTTGGTATTAGAAGGCAAATAATTATATTTTAAGTATATTTTATACATTTAGGTATAATTTTAAGTATTTTTAGTATTGTTTTTTAGTAGTTTTGAAATTGAATGAATTAGTGATCATCCTTGCTGATTGGTTTACATGCGATATATAAATTTTTCTTCTTTTACAAGCTTTTACAAAGTTACTATGCTTTTACACTCTTGATGATTGGTGTTTGGAGTTTTTCGGTCAATTTTCTTTGCTGAATTGACCGGAAAAGAGACCCTTAATGTCGGTATTAGTCAGTATCGGGTATCGGTCGGTATCGGATTAGGACATGCCAAACTTTATCGGTGGCCATATCAGATCGGTATCGGCTGATACTACAAACTATGATTTATACTATCCAAACGAGAAATGTTACAAAATCTATGGAGAAATCACATCCACCTTCAATTGGCTCACCAAACTCACCAACTCTCTAACCGTACATAATTACAAGAGCGCTCAACAAGCTCTCCAAAGACTCTCAAAAGCCAGCGTACGACCTTAAATGTTGTACTCTTTACTTGAAGTTAGCTCAAAACTTAGAATTGGCCGACCTCTCAAAATATATGTTGTTGTATATTTATTTTTTCTTATTCCTAATTAGGTGATCCTCTTATATCTCATTTATACATGCAGCTGGGGCTGCTACCATGTATGTAACTTTTGCCACCGACCCTCTATTCCTACTAGGAATAGGTGAAGAGCATATGACCTGTGCTCTTGTTATAGTTTTGCATTCAGATTGAACCTATATATGGAAAGCCTCAATGGTTTGTCAATGTATTCAAAGATTCCTTTTTATACTATGAAACTTAGGAATTCATACTAATAATGTGAATAAGTGGGAGCACCAAACATCATATTAGCCCAATAGGATTAAAATTGAGGTACATATTCAACAATCTCCACCTTGACTCAATATCCATCTCTCTTTCTGAGCTCCAAAGTTTTACGATCGCCTTTTCTAATGCGCCCACTAGAGCCATCATCGACTTCAAATGTTGATCAAGTCCAAGCATAAATTGAACTTGTCTGCCATAACGGGCTTCTCCATCATGTTTGCTGGATTCCTTTTAGTATCTATTTTCTTGAGAATACATGCACCTTCATCGACAATCTCCATGATAAAGTGATAATGTACATCGATGTGCTTTGCCTTTGCAAGATAAACTTGATGTTAGAAAAAAGGATCACAGTTTGGCTATCACAATGAACAAGAATAACCTCCTGAACAACTCCCAAATTTTCAAGCAAACCCTTCAAATCTAGCGCTTCCTTGACCGTTTCGGTAGATGCCATGATCTCTGTCTCAGTAGACAATGTAATGATAGATTGTGGTGATGATCTCCAACTGTTAGAACCTCCAACTAATGTAAACACATAACCTGTGGTCGATCTTCGCTTGTCTAAACCTCCATCAAAATCAAAATCAACGTAACCTGTAATAGAGCTCTTTGTGCCTCTGTCTCCTCAGAATACCAAACAAGACCTTAATTGCCCTTGAAGTATCTAAGAATCCACTTCACCGCCTGCCTGTGCTCCTTTCCTGGATTTGTCATGTACTTGTTGAAAACATTGACTGGGTGTGAGAGATCCAGTCAAGTGCAAACAATAGCAAACATAATGCTTCCAATCGTACTCGCATAAGGTACTCGAGACATGTAATCACGCTGTGCATCTGTACTTGGTAATAATAATACTGAAAGCCTAAAGTGTGTTGTAAGAGTAGTAGCCACTATCTTTATGCTCTCTATATCATCAAATCAGGCAAGAACCTTTTCAATGTATCTCCTCTATGTCAACCATAACTTCTTACGTTTACTATCTATGAAGATCTCTATGCCAAGAATCTTCTTCGCTACTCCCAAGTCTTTCATCTTAATCTCCTTTATAAGTTGAAGCTTCAATTTATTGACCTCTGACATGTCCATCTCAGCAACTAGGATGTCATCAACATATAGTAGTAGAAAAATCTATGAACCATTTGCAAGTTCTCTCTAATAGACATAATGATCATGCTTGCTTCTGGTGTATCCTTGCAGAATCATAAAAGTGTCGAATCGCTTGTACCTTTGTCGCTTGTACCTTTATCTCAACGATCGCTTCAATACATACGATTTCTTCATCTTTAAATAGGTGATTTTCATTACGTTCAATAGCACAACCTTCCAGTTGGTGGATATCCCCTTTAAATTACAACGCAAGAATGTCGTCTTGACGTCAAGTTGCTCCAACTCTAAGTCATACAAGGCTGCTAATGCTAGCAATGCACGTATCGAAGTATGCTTCACCACTCGTGAAATGTTTTCATTGTAATCAACACCTGTCTTAGAAAAACCCTTTACTACCAAATATGCACGGTACGTCGGTAGCTAATAACAACTATTTCAGAAGAACCCTCTTTTTCTTGAAGATCCAATTGCATCCAATTTTCGTTTTGCTTTCGATAATAACATAAGCTCCCAAGTATTGTTCTTATGAAGAGTCTCCATCTATTCCTCCATATCTGATATCTAAGATGGATATTGCTATCTTGCAATGCTTCTTTATAACTGAGTGGCTCTTCATTTCCAATTGTCAAGGCATAGTCTGTTATGTCTTTAAACCATATGTCATGCTCAGATTTAAATCGATAAATCGCCACTGAACGTAAAGTCGTACAAATCTAAATTGCACTTATATAAGGCATGAACGTGCACGTGTGGTAAACCATTTAAAAATAAGGTTGAAGCAACAACATAAGCAGAACTTTGATAGACACAAATATAGGAAGAAATCTCTCTTTTTTATTCAATAGCTCGTAGTGGAGTACATAACTTCCCAAAGCAACTGAAAATGCCAATTCGGCTTACAATTCTCATAACTGACAAACTGCCATAACATATATCGTTTCGCACATGATGCCCTTTTATTACATTGAAAATATAAAACACCTTAAAACCGAAAGGAAACTTTGAAATGCTTCGGAAGAGAGAGCTTCAATGCTTTGCGAGACTACTAATGCCTTTAAACGTCCTCGTTGTCCCAATACCCGTGGAGAAGGGGATCAGTAAATTGGAAAATTCACTAGTGAGCGGTATCAACTTGACTCACCCAAACCAACACAATATACATGTAAAACGTACATTTTATTAATGTGATCTTTCTATTTTAGCTAGGGTATGTTAACAATTCATAATCAGAAATATAAAACATGAACATATTACTTGTATAATAAAACCTTACCCTCAGTCGACTTGTCAATCCTTGCAAAACAGAGATAACTTACTGGCCTTGCAAAATAATCATTAGCAATACGGTCTATCTATATGATAGTCATTGGTGATTTCGACACCAAGAAGGATTATACATGGTACTACGATGTGCCCTTCCAGTGTGGGTAACTAGCCCCACTGAAGGTCCCGCAATACCTTGTTCTTGAAACACGTTTAATATAATTTCCTTCTAGGTTGATACAATTCCGGTGCCTCAGATACCATTCGAGTAGTGCCAAATCTTGTGTACAAGTTGTTTATGGCCATGCAAATACGTATTCTCTAGCTACAAATCATATCTTGCAAGGTAATGAAAATAGAAAATAAATGCAACGTAATCTTTACTCCTACATCTCATTTCCCAAGTCTATGCTCATAATCTCGCATTCCCATTAAGGGTTATCAACGATTGACGACCTATTGGAACCAAATCATTACCAACTATCTCATGGTACCATAACATTTCCATAACATTTTTCCCCGTGAGAGCTCAGAATACCCTATCCCTGAGATTACATCTTTAGAGGTCTACTATCTCACTCTCATGTATAAGTGCATCAACAATTTAAAGATCCAACATTTCAACTAATAACAATAACACAAGTGACTTCTTTAATATTTTTTATATTAAGGTATCATCGATCGTAAGTACATAACAAACGAACGAAAGGAGTTCTTTTTATTAGGTATGAAGATAAAGAAGGGAAGATTAACACCACTCATTGACTGGAGAATTTCCGAGAGAGAGAGAGAGAGAGAGAGAGAGAGAGAGAGAGAGAACTACTTCACCATGATCAAACTTTCCTCAGGCTTCTTCCTGCAATGGCACCAACGTCGATTCAGTGCATTCTCTTATATTTGTGTTTTATCTTCCTCTCAGAATCCCAAAATAAATACAAAATCGATGAAAAAAAATGAAATCATTCATCGAAAATAAGAACGAAAACACATTCATCAAAACCAAGCAACAAAAACAACAATAAAATGGATGGAAATAGACTCTTATATAGCGTTTATTCTCCAAGTTACAATTTACTTTATTTTAGACTTATTCCAACAAAAGACAATCCATAAATAGAAAGGGTCTTAATGTATTTGTCCCGATCGATTAGATGCCGAAATAATTTCCCCACTTAACCCATTTTCGACTGGGTTATAGTTATACTAGCCAGAAGCCAATATGGTGCCACCACTAGGAGCGGAGCACTACTATATCTTATCGGTGTCATCTGATTCTTTGAGGTCTTCCAGACTGTGGTACCTGCTGAACTGGCTTTGCATTATGTCTAAGGTTCTGCAGCTTGCTCTTTCTCACTTCACGACTGGTGGATTGATGGGTTTCTCTCAACTAATTATTGTCTGACCTATTTACCCAACATATATGTCTCATCAAAGTGATGTCTACTAACAAGGAAAACTATTATAGATTATGGCTTGTAGAAACCACTGCATAATCTGTACCCTTTCACACTATTTGTGTATCCAAGAAAGATGCACTTTTGTGCCCTTAGGTCCAACCTGTCCTCTCTTACATGAGCATAAGAGGTACAACAAAGAACATTTAAATTAGAATAATCAACATGTTTTCTATAACATACCTCATCTGGAGTCTTGCAGCAGATAGTAGTAGACAGAGAACAGTTGGCAAGATGACATGCAGAGCTAGCTTCTGCACAAAACTCCTTTCGCAAATTAACAATCACAAATAGCAAACACATGGCTTTATCCATAAGTGTCCGGTTCATTCTCTCTGCAACGTCTTATGGATCTCCTGGGGTGGTGAAGTGGTGAATAATGTCGTCATCTTTGCAATACTTCCTAAACTCGTTGGACGTGTACTCACCTCCATTATCCAACCTCAATCTCTTCAAGTGCCTCTTAGGCTGCTTCTGAACCAAATCTTTCTGCTGTTTAAAAGTAACAAAAACATATTCTTTTTTCCTTTAAACAAAACCTTCCTGGAAAAGTAGTCGATGAAGGTAACAAAATAGAGAGTGCCTCCTAATGAGACAACTGGTGTCGGTCCCCACACGTCTGTATGGGTGTAATTCAAAGTACCCTTGGTACGATTGATACTTGTAGAGAACTTCACCCGACTCTACTTTCCACAGTCTTCACAGAACTCTAGCTTGCACGTCTTGGTTCCACTAAGTAGCTCTCTCTTGTGTAGTTTGATCAATCCTCTCATGCTCATGTGTCCCAATACCATATGCCACAACCGTGTATGAGTCAAAATCATCTGTGGCAGAAGCCACTACTGCTCCACCAGTTACTGTGCTCTCCTGAAGCATATACAAGTTTCCCTCCTTTTTCCTTTTATTAACAATAGGACCCCCTTTAGGATGTTCAATACTCCAACTACGAACTTGCAGCCAAGAGAGTCCAAAGTACCCAAGAAAATCAAATTCTTCTTTAAGTCTGGGACATGCTTGACATCTGTCAAAGTGCTCACAACTCCATGCATCCTTCGACTAGTCTTCTGCTATGCTTGCCGCATCAGAATTTTTTTCTCCTTTCCTTGAAGTTTCTAACAATCCTTCTTTATGTGCCCTTCTTACAATAATTGCTAGTCACTAAATACTTTTCTTTTGATTTGGATTTTGATAGACTTTTATTGCTTTTTTCTCGGTTGTCCATCCGTGTACTACCAATTCTTTCACATGTGAGTCTGAATATTGTTCTTCTTCCTAACTTTGTTCAACAAAAGGATGGAAGTAAGTTCCTCTAAATCAATCAAATCCTTACCATAAAGAAGGGTCATTACGAGATGCTCAAACGATGAAGGCAAAGAAGATAATAAAATAAAGGTTAAACTTCAATGCTTAGCAATTCACAAAACAATTTATCGAAAAATTGAGATTGGTCATCTATTGTCTTCGTCTGAGATTTTGTCATGTAGAGACCTTTGAGCTTTGCCTACAAACTTGTTGTCGTCTTGTCAAGAATATTGTAGAGAATCTCATCGGCCAAGCACAAACGAATGAACTCTGTCCTCTCAAGTCAAGATCTTTGTAAGTCTGCATCTGACAAAGCTTTTCCGGCCATCTCTAATTATTGCATGTTTGGAGTTGATCCGTATGGTATGATATTGGACTTGGCCTCCCTTGTGAAGTCTAGGACAAATCTCATATATCTATACCACATCCTCTCACTTTCTATCCGTTGTGGGACTTAAACTTTCTATACAACTCCCTTTATATTGTCACCGAACTTGAGTATCTTGAGTGCTCAACGTAATACGAAATACAACCCAACACCGAGAAAGTATTGAACAAGGAATTTTTTACCAGAGTAGAAATGTTTCTTCACATATTCCATAATCACCATTAGAGGTAAAGTGAAAAAAAATGTTCGTGCTAAGAAAGGCTCATTGTATCAAAGTGAAAATAGGTGTAAGATAATTTATTTAATTGCAAATTCCTAAATTTTGACAGTCCAAGCACAGAGTAGTAGTCAGTAGAGTTGGTAGAATGGCTTCTTGAGAAAACAGGAGGTTTCAAATTATGCTTCTGCAGAAACCTAGAGGTATGGCCAAATGGTTGCACCTGTATATCTGAAGAGAATTTTGGCCGATCGTGTCGTCTGCAATTTTCTTTTAAGTTGCTAAAAGTATAAGATATGCTAAATACAAGGTTTATGGAACGTAGGAATGCCTTTTGGGGTTCTCACCTTACTGAATATGTCGTCCTGGAAACGGCAAACTGAAAATAGTGCATTTGTATTAAAGATTGATATGGAGAGAGTCATATATTGTTGAGCTTTTAGGAAATGTCTATAGCATGATTCCTAAAAGCAAATTCATCATTAAGTGTATAATTATAGCTTTGGGAAGAAATTGGTTACTTGCTTTCTTATAAATACCTGGAGCCATTCACTGCTAGTGCGCCAACTTGGAAAATTGTTATTTCTTAATTTTCGATAAAAATCTATTTTTTCCTGAAGAATCTTGATTTATCACAAAGCATGTATCTTGGAAGTACAAATTTCAAGTCACTGTGTGTTGCTCAAGTTGGAAAATGTTCTTCGTACGATTTCTTTCCATTCAGGTGGCAATCGATGGCAATGCATACCACAGACCATGTTTTAAGTGCACTTATGGAGGTTGCGTGATCAGCCCTTCCAACTGTGCTACACACGAGGGGAAGCTCTATTGCAAGCACCACCATACTCAGCTCTTCATGTCAAAGGGGGACTTCAGCCAGCTCGAGGACAAGAGCAATGGCCTAAAAGCACCCCCAGTAGAAAATGGCCAAAAACTGCAGTCAGAACCCTCTGAAGAAAATGGCCAAAATGTCTCATCCGATGAACCGGGAGCTGACAGTGTAACCGACAACGGAGTGCAAGAAGAAAGTGTCTGAGCATTCTCTTCAAGACTGAACAACTGGTGTAGGAAGTTGCTGGAGTTGTGATAGCACGAGAATTGGTGGTGTAATGTAATGTAATGTGATGTAATGTAATACGAGTCTGAGTCGAGTTATGCATTTGAACTGATGCTTTCTTTCAGATCAGCTGTTGTTCAGGAAGGATTTTTATTTTGAGTGATGAGAATTGAAGCTAAAATAAAAGCCAAAGGTGTGCTGCTAGTGTTGACATAAGGTCTAATATTGTATTTTTTTTCCAGTTGAATAGGTTTGGTACATACAATTCTACTTTCTTCCTTCATGTTAACCCTGCTTATTTGGTTTTGGTCGTATGCTCCTAGAAATCCTTTATGATCGCATCAAAGAAAGGAATCTCTCTTCTTCTTTTTAATCTGAACAACTTTTTGTGGAGAAAATTCAACAGCTTATATCAAGATTTAGCTTCTGACTGAAGTATTGCACGTCTATATCATCACAGACACAGAATATCTGGAATCCAAGAAACAAAGAGAAGAAACTGTTCTTTGCGAGACTATAAGTATCCTGATTGGGACCTGCAGCATGTTTGAGAAAGTTGCAGGGACCTGTACAAAAATAAATATCATTAGTAGAAAAATGATTCCCTATCCATACCTATGTAAGAGTTAATTTTAGACGACCAAAGAGTGGTGAGAATGGGTCGTCTCAACACTCAAATCTTCACCAAACTTCTTCTTGTTCTTCCTTCATCCACAGCCTACTACTCTCCTCCTTCTCTTCTTCTTTTCTCTTCCTAATTCTTCTTCCTTCTTCTTCTAGTTTATACCTATTAGCGTGAATCATGGTAATATTTATATGGTAGAAATATGTTGCGTTTAGTACTTACCATATAGGAATCCAATTATATACGTTAGTACAAATATTCGTAATATTTGTATATGGTAAGAAATATTGCGTTTAGTATTTACCATATAGGAATACAATCATATATCGTCCCTATATATAACCTCCGCCGTGAAATAAATAAACATAAAAAAAATTTAATCTCTCAAATACATCTCCAAGCTCTATATTTAAGTTGGTTTGAGTGAATATTCCTGAGAATTTTGTCCATTTCTTTTCAATTTGATTGATCCTTAGATGAAATTCTGGTCAAGAACTTTTTTTTCTAGATCAGAAAACATTGATTCAACCCGTTGAGTGTTTCATTCGACCCATCGAAATCTCTCTCTAGTTGATTCTGATGTAATTTTTCAATTGGTAATGCAAAAGAATGCTCTTCTAAGATTAATGAAATCCAGAAGGTTGAGGTCTCTGTCCACACCTCGAATTCAGGTTTTGGATTGTTTGGAGATACCAAGCTCAATGGTACTAATTTTCGGAGGAAAAAGATCGTGCATGTCTATCTTCATGGTATATACAGTATGTAACATGTGACTGGAGCATTCAAGGCTCCAAATGAAGCTAATAAGGAAGCATATGTAACATGGGAAGATGCTGAGGTATGTAATGCAGTCTTGTTTAGAGCCATGACTGATGAAGTGATGTAGGGTGGAAGAGTACGAGATTGCTGAGGCGATTAGGAATGCGCTGGGGGACGTGTATAGCAAGGAATATGATTTTATACAGGTTCATGAGATGATGTGCAATGCTTCTAGTATGACACAGAGTGGGCAACAAGTGTTCATGTTTTATAAAAAAGAGTTTAAGAATGTGTGAGCTGAGATCGATTAAAAGCGTTATTACATGATTAAGAACCAGGAGGATATTACATGGTAGAAGGAACTCGAGCGGGTTCATATGTTCTTGAGATGACGGATGCTAAACGTAGCAGTACCAAGGGAGCGCTGCTCAGGATGAAGATCCTCCTAGCTGACTACAACTTTCACATACATTCACAAGGATAAGTAACATAGTCCACAGAAGGCAAAAACAGAGTTTTAAGGTTAATTATTCAAGCTAAGGCTCCCATGCCTCCTTTGTTAGTGTATTAACTATATATATTTATTTTTTTTGAATGAAAAATTATATGGGCAAATATTTCTGTATTATATTTTTTATAATGTTAATGTAAGTGTCTGATATTCAACATTGTAGATAATATTATGTGTGGTAACACACATAATATCATTTTATTAGTTTCCTTTAAAATGTACAAATGGTTCACCACCTAGATGAATTTGGACAAACCATTGGTAAGGTTGTAGTGTAATATGGTATTAGTCTATCTTGACTATAGGTTTACACTAGTGCACTTTGTGTGTATTGAACATGACCAATTGAGCTTGTTCTCTTTGTACTATATAAAAGATCAAACATGTCACGCCCGCATGATCGGGTACGAATGCGTGGATACGTCCAGCCTACGCCGCAGAATCGACGGTAGTTAGCTGTCTAGATCTTGAAAATCGTCAAATGATCATATATCGATCTATGCTCAATCACAGAACTAGTAAACGAAAAACAACCCAGCACACACTCATACGATCACAGTCCACTATATTTCTTTTATACATTATACATGTCCATCTAATCCCTGCGACAAATCCGAAAAATCTTCGAAGTAATACACAACATGAATAATAATCAATGATCCAAACTAACTCTAAATTCTCTAAAGCAATCCTCCATGCTAGTCTGTTATCACCTGGTTAGACAACGATCGAATCAGAAAATGAGCAAAGTACATCCCTGTATAAATGTCACGCAATACTAAATAAAGCAGTAAAAGTATATAGAACACTGAACTAGACAATGCAATGCATATTGTAATGAAATGCAAGTTGCAACACGAGAAACTATAAGAATCATAATGAAACACGATAAATACAACTAGTCACAAAATAGACAATGAATCAAGGATACACAACTAGCAAACTATGTGATTTAAAATACTGTTTCGATATGTGGCCGCTAAGATTTAGATTCGGACTGGTCAGGCTTGGACATACGTGCACTGTATGTCAAGCTATGCTTCCAAATATAATGGGTTGAACACATATCTACTCGGTATTTTTCCTTTCCTCGTGATTCAGAAAATCATATATATCAAGCAAGATTCGAAACATGATGTCTTATGATTCATATCAAACAAGATTCGAAACTTGATGTCTTATGATTCATATCAAGCAATATTCGAAACTTGATGTTTTTAATGCTTCATGATTCAAAAATGTATAAAAAACAAGATTTCGAGATGTCTTTGATTCAAAATCATGAGTCAAATCAATAATACAGAATCACGTGTCACAAGTCGTGTCGCAATATGATTCATGACAATTTAAGGAATAAAATAAAGAACTTGCATTTATTTAGTTTTGAGAAACATAAATACAGAGTACTTGCCTTAATCCATTGCCAAAATTGCTCCTTTAGTTCAACCTAGAAATAATACAACATTAGGGGTTAGGCTTCTATAGATAACACAGAATTCCAACTAAAATCATTTTAATCCCAAAATTCCTTTATTTCTCACTCTCAACTATTCCCATTCATTTCTTAGTCCTTTATTGATCCAATTCCCAAGGCCCAACTCTTAAGTCTGACAATTCTTTCCTGGTCTCAAAGCCCAATTTATTAAAGTCCATATAAATATTTTACTGGCCCAAAAACAGTAACTAAGCAATATCCTAAAACGCTGTAAGGACCCTAATTTTTGGGAATTATTTTTTATTATTTTATATGATTTATACTTATTAAATATTTTTTTTATTATGACTATAGATGTACTTTTTCGTAGCTTTGATTTTTGGAGCATAAAAATACCAATTTTTTGAAACGTCCTTCATGAGTTTTGAAGTAGACAAGTTCACCTTTAATTTGATATATCATGACCCATCCAAACTTGCCCCCTAACATTCTTTTGACTTCACGCAACTTCGGATCGATTTAGGCCATTTGACTATTTACCGTAATTCTAGACCTAACTTCCAACGAAAGTTTGGAACTCGACATCGATCAAAACCAGTTGACCCAATATATGATTTAACCCATTTTGAGCCTACGACGCACATGCCAAGGGTGTGCCGCGCAATCAAGTTCCCATGTGCTATTTATTTGCGAATGGCACAAGAGACTCATGGGTGACTTTTCGAGTTTGATTTAATTAGAAAATATATTTGGACCCTAACCTAGTCCACCCCACTCTGTAGAGCCATGTTGGGTTGTCATGACTTAGTAGATTTATTTTGAATTATTTTAGGCCAAATAGATTTAAATACAATTTTGTATGTATATGATTATATTTATAATAGCCTAATAACATATAAATATATAGGCCTCAGTAATGGTCAGTTTGGAGACGCATATCGACTAGAAATTTTGGCATGGCTAGTGTAGTTGTATGCTTTGACTAGTAATTTAGCCATGGTAGGGAAGACCTAACCATAACAGTGTTCCTACTAGAAAAACAACTCAAAGTTGTGACTTGTCCCCTATAAATTATTTAATTATTTATTATTAAGAATAATGACTTTTAGGTGACCCGGTTGTATCAATTTAGCCCGAATTTGATCCGAACCCAACTTAAGCCCATGTAAAAATTTTATGTGTGCAAAGACGCCAAATAGACATACTTTATGTATATGTATATATTTGTATTTTATTTTTAGGGATTGACAAATATTTTTTAAATATTTGTTATACGTATAATATAAGCATTATTAATATTTATATGTCATTTTAGAATATTTGCACGATTTTCTGTGGACCAATTAAAGTAGGAGTATAATGGTCACCCAATACTATACATATTATTGGTTTATTTTATTTTATTTTATTTTATTTTATTTTTTTTGTGTTGTTGTTGTTGTTGTTGTATTATTATTATTATTATTATTATTATTATTATTATTATTATTATTATTATTGATATTATACTTATTATAAGAATATCTTTATTATTGGTTATTTTGCATTCCTAGGAAATAGATATTAATTGTCACGCCCCAGAACCAGAATACTGGAGAGCGGGGGCAGACATAGCCAGCTACGTATAATGAAATAAAATCCACCTCACTATACGGTCACGGCTATCTAGAAATATGAGGATTTATCTACAAGCCATCGGTCTCTTATGGTCAATAACAAGCCTAGTGTCTCAATCACAAGCAAGTAAGTAAATGTTACAAGATGTAAGATCACCAAATATACAATAGTAAGGCGTCCCAAACATTACATATTCAGTTGATCATGAAGCTAGTCGTTATAAAATGTCAGGACTAGCAAGAGTTTAGTCATACATGATCAACCCTAGGTTGCCAATCATGTTACAGCCCGTTGGCAGACAGTAAGTAAAAATGTACACGAGCTAACACTTGCTCGACGGCTAAACGTCTCAAAAGAATAATTTTACAATAGAGTGGGAGAGCCAAAATAAACCCACTCGTTGCCAGGATTCCCTCTAGTGGTCACCATCTGGCTGGAAAGTCGGTAGATCCCCTGGGTTGCTCCGAAATCTGGCCATACAAAACCAGCTGGATCAGATCCCAGAAAGAGCAAGTGCCACAAAGAAAGCTTCACTTAAGAACTAAAACCAGCAATTAGCACAATAATAATTACAAATAAAGACAGTAATTAAGGATTGATATTAAAAGAATAACAACAGCAAACTGAGTACGAAGAAACCATTCAAGTAGCCAGGTCACAACCCTTAAACCAAACAAGGACCGGGGTCGTAACCCTTTGCCTGAATAGAACTCCGTCTCCCAAATCTTGTTGGTAAGGTAAAACGTATCAAGCATGACAGGTGATATACGATGAGATAACCATGGGACTATTCAGATAACCAGGTTACAGCCCGTCAACCAAACAAGGAACGGGGTTGTAACCCTTCGTCTGAACAGAACTTGGTTTCTTCCACCATTTATCGGCAAGGTAAATATAAGAAATCAGAACATGTAATAATCTCGTACAGAATCAAGACAAGAATAGACTGGTAAACTCCATCCAACAATTCACGGCCAAGCAATAAGTACGGCTTGATACTTTAACTAACTAGGGTTATCACAGGCCTTGTTACTAGCAAGATGCAATGAGAATTCCAAGTTCGGTTACCTGTTTGTTACTACCTGAGTGATCCCAGCAAGAAAAGGAAAAGATAGCATGATATAGCAGACACACTGTAGTAAGATACATGTGTCCTAAGGTACCACACTCGACGGCGGGCTGGAAGTGCCCTCATCTCGACGGATAGCAACAAATCCCATGTATTATATATATAAGGCCGGGACCAAAGGGGCAACAGGTAACTGGGAAATTCTCCATGAACTATTTGATCAATCTAGTCATTAACCTAGCCAGATTCAGTATGAATCCCTGACCGTGGTATTCAGGGATCATGCCCTAGACATGATGCAAGACAAAACCGGACTAGTAGTTTATACAAGCACAATCATCCACGGTGTCCAGGCCAATGAATTGATTTGTCAAGAGTGCACCACGACGGGCCACTATCATTATCATTATTACTTATCAAGAGTGTGCCACGACGGGCCACTATCAAGCATTGTCAGGGTACTTGTCAAGAGTGCACCACTACGGGTCACTGTCGTGTCATGCATAGCAGGTCAAGTTATCATGTCAGGAGTGCACCACGGCGGGCCACTATCATGCATGTCAGTTCTTGGTCACACCATGCCAGGTACAATTGCTATTTCAATCATGTCAATCAAATCGGGATTATCAATGTTCGGGACAAAAGACGTAAGGATATAAAATGGGCATAAAAATATACAATAGGGTAAGGTGTACGCTATAGGAACTCAAGTTACACAGGACGTTACAAGACATGGGCAAATAATAGTAAAATAACAGTACCCAGGGCTATAGGAGAACCATGCGGCTCAGGCCTATACGGTCAGGAATGATCTCATGCGGCTGGGAGGGGACAGCCCATGCGGCTAAATAGGGTCAGGCGCATGCGGCTGAGCTAGAAAGAGGGTCATATGCGGTTAGCGGGGAGGGGTGGACCCTATGCGGCTGAGGATGGACTCGGCCTCATGCGGCTGAGGATGCGGGTGCATATGCGGCTAAAGATATAAGGATTTTATGCGGTTTGCAGGGAGCAAGGTATGCGGCTGGACGAGCCATACGCTTATGCGGTTAGCAGGGTCATGCGCTTATGCGGATGAACTCAAGTGGGGGGGGGGGGGGGGGCTCATGCGGCTCAGTTAGGAACCCATGCAGCCAGGTCAATTCAGGAGCTTATGCGGTTAGCGAGAATACAAGCTATATGCGGCTAAAAGTAGACGGAGTCCATGCGGCTCGGATTATGCCGAAGCCTATGCGGCTGGAAGACTTGCCGCATGAAGGTTCATGCGGTCAAGTGCTGCCATGCGGCTAAGGGGGTTCATGCGGTCAGCACTGTTCTTCTTCTCCACTTGTCCGAGAAGAAGAACCAAGGAGTTCAGGGTTCCGAGGCTCATAATTTCTTCATCCCAAGTCCAAAATAGACTTCCTTAGGTCAAAACAGGGCAGAATGAAATGCTCTACAACATAGAACCATCAAAACTCGAAAATAATAAGATTAAATAGATCAAAACCTAAGAAATTCGAAAATAAAA